>VUQG01004109.1:0-12733 GCA_015106755.1 Etia nguti
AGATATATATGTATAAGTGTTTGTTTGGGTAATTGTCAACAGCTGCACAGCGCAGGCTGAACAGATGTCACGCAATATATAATGTGTCTTTACGGGAGGATTTTTAAAAATAATGTGCATTAATAAACCTCCTCCTGTCTTCGCCTTTGATTCATTTGTTGCATTTGCTGCTTAGAAATGCTAAATATAACCGCGTTACTCCCGAACACTTTACTCAAACTCACACTGCGAGTGCGTAAAATCCAACTTTGATGAACTTACTTTTTTTCCTTCTCCGGAGCCTCATGTTTTTCCTCACCAGGCCGGGTTCTCCATCCAGTTCGGTCCGTTGGAGCTGTTTGTTTGAGGTCCTCCTCCTCACATTTCCCTCTAGCTGCGAACTACAACTCCTCCTCGACTATACGGACAGTGGCAATGAAAAGGAGACGTGACAAATGATGTGCGGAACAATGCCCACATTGAAGGCTCGTCCGGCAACTTTCCCAGATGTCATATTCTTTACCCTCCACCCTCCCCAACAATGAGGCGCTAAAGGGGAGGAAAGAGGAGAGAAAACAGCCAGCCAAACTGTGCAGAAGGCCTGCAGCTCTAAAGAAAAAAATCACACACACCAGCAAGAAATATCAAATGTAGCGCTCATGTTGCACTGATACACAAACAGAAAGGAATTTTCTTGTCTTCTAGATGAATGTTTTTCTTCACTTCTAGGTGATGTGTCATCATCTACATACTCCCCAAGATGCGAATTTGTGGCTGCTGATGTATTTACACAAATTCGGATCTACAGGGTGGATATAGGTGACAGATCCTCCGTCTCTGCAGGCGTTTGGACAAAAGCCTGGAGGAATGAAGTGAGCTGATTTAAAAATTAGATCTAAAGATGATCTTTTCACTTTGCGAACCGTGACACTGGATATTTCTGGACATTCAGTTATTTCTAATAAAAAAAAAAAGCCCTTCATAAGTTATACTAAAGACTTCATTAGTGATTATTAAATATTATTGATCTGTTTAAGTCTTTAATAAGAAAAAAAAAATGCCAGATTGTGAAAAATCCCCTGGGTTTATGATGTTAACCCTATCTCATGCTGGAAATCCATGTATGTCATGTATGTAACAGGCCATAAAGCCACATTAAATACTTTATAGATTTTGATAAGTCATTAACAAGTAATTTATCAAAGGTTTAAGACATGGAGCAGCATGTTAAATGTTAATAAGTCACAAATAAAGAGGATTAAAACATGCAGTCTGCAGGTTTTAATATTAGAAACTTAATAACAAAAGGTTGTAATAAAAAAAATCTACTGGTACAGATGTTAATAATTCATTAATTAAAGGTTTAATAGATAAAGATGATTAGATGAAATTAGGTTAACAAGCTATTGATAAAAGGCTTCATTTATAAAATATTTAGTTATATGAAAACTACTGGAAGTGTTTAAACCACAAGGTCTTCAATTACAAATATTAGCAAGTTATTAATAAAGAAATTTAATACACGCAGTCTGCAATTATTATTTGTTACTGACTTACTGGTAAAGACTTAATTATCAACAAGTCATTCAGTTTGACAGCCAGATTTGCTGTTATTATCTGAAAAAATAACATTTATATTTTTACATTTATAAAGGTTGACGCTTGTTGCTGGAATCTATGCACAAAACAAGTCTTTAGTTAAAAAAGAAATCCATTTTTTAGATAAGAATAGTTTTTAATATAAAGTTTGAAAACAAAGTTTATTGCTATTAATGCCGATAAGTTATTACTATATGAAAATCTGCAGTTGTAACTGTTTATATGTCGTTGATGAGGGAGGCTAATTTCCAAGAATTGAATTATAAATGCAAATGAGAAATTAATAAGGGGTTTAATATCTCAGCTTTCCAGTTTTAAAAAAGGTTATTAGAATTTGCTGAATGCAAATACCTGGAGCTGTTATTAAGTCATGAATAAGATGTTTTCATTTGTTTTATAAATAATAAAAAAATGCAAAAATAAGAATATTGAGACAAGCTGTACTATACATTCAACCAAGTCATTAAAAACAGATATAAAAATTAATAAATAATTAATATGGGCTCATAATAACTCGTTCTGAGGGTATATATAAATTAGTCAGATGTTTGTGGTTTTAAATGATGAAAGCCATCATTAGAAGAAGGTTGGATATAACAACTGTAAATGTTACTACATTATTAAAATTATTTTTAAGTTAAAATATCTGCAGGTATGCACTGTTTTTAAAAAAAGGGGTAAAGTAACAACAATGTCA
This sequence comes from Etia nguti, assembly GCA_015106755.1. Taxonomy (NCBI): domain Eukaryota; kingdom Metazoa; phylum Chordata; class Actinopteri; order Cichliformes; family Cichlidae; genus Etia; species Etia nguti. Next base: position 2,276 of record VUQG01004109.1, read on the forward strand.
TTAGTAAGGAGTATTAACCACAAAACCTGCAGTTATAACTGATTATATGTCATTAATAAAGGTGTAAAACTGTCAAGAATGTGATTATAAATGGAAATGTGCAAACACTTAGGGGTTTATGCATCAGGTATCCAGTTATAAACATAAAAAAGGTTATTAAGATTCATTTAAAGCGAACACATGCAGTCGTGGATGTGAATAAGTCATTGATATGGTGTTTTGATAACCCGTCCAGATCACCAAGTGACCAAATCTGCACTTATTGATGTGACAAAGTAACAGTACTAAGTAATAAGTCATAAAAAAGGAGGTAAATCACTAAGAATACTATTTTTAAATGTATTTGTGATTATATAAGTTAAGAAGTCATTAGTAAGGAGTGTTGACCACAAAACCTGGAGTTATAAGGGTTTCTTTACTTGTTAATAAACATGTTTAACTGCCAAGAATGCGATTATAGATGGAAATGTGCAAACAATAAAGGGTTTGATACATCAGGTCTGGAGATATAAATGTTAAAAAGTTATCAACAAATGGGTTCTGATGGCAGGTCTGCAGTTATACACGCTAACAAGTTGTTAATAAATGGATGTTGTGTCCGCATCATCTGCAGGGAGTTTCTAAAAAATATCCACTCGGTTCTTATAACCAGCCCGAAAGAGCTTCTACAGCCCTAGCACCCAAACGTTATAATTTATGGTTTATAATAAATCTATAAGAGTAACTTAATGATTTATTAACTATTAGCTAGAAAGCCACCAACTTTAAACATTTTTGTAAAATATGCCCATAGAGGTTTGAGTTTGGACAAATGTTTTACAGCTGCAGTGACCTCATGGCTGTCTTTCTCTAATAAGAAGTAAGACTTAAACATTACGAGCATTTATAATAGTGATATGACTGAGTGCACGTGACTGTCAGAGGTTACAGAGTCCTTTTCGAGAAACTCAAATCAGAGTAAATACCAAAAGATTACAAAAAGCCCTCCATTAGAATTTGAACTCACCACTAGAAGTCCTGCAAGGTCATAAACTGGCATTAAAGCATCTTAAAATGTGTAACTACATGACACACAGCTGGCTTAGGGCAGTGTTTCCTAATTTAAGGTTATTGTGTGACCTCAGAGGGGTCATAAGATAAGCATGAGAGGCCATTGGGTTATTAACGGCAGAAGAAGGAAGAAAAAGATAAGTTCTGCTGCAGAAATGTGCTTTTTTCTCTTGTTTTGCTGTAAAATGTAAAATAATGTAACACTTTTGAGCTTTAAAAAGTTATTTAAACTAAAAGCAAAAGAGAAGTTTGACATTAAGAAAGTAATTTTTAAAACACTTTATAAAACTTTATAAAAAATTTGGGATCTTGAATATGTTGTATTTTAATTAGAAGCAGATTTTTTAAAAAAAAGGCCTTAACTCCTTTGGAATAAAATGGAAGACAGATTACAGCATAACACAAAGTAGAAATACTCGAGTACAAAGTGCATGAAGTCAGTCTGATTATTTCCTCTACAGCTAACTTAAAGAAAAATGAACCAAACCCTTTATTTTTTAAAACCAAAAAGCATCTTCACTCCCAGCTCAGAGTGTGCAGGATTAAATGTGTTTCCCTCCACTCGACCTGATCAAACCGAAAGAGATAACAGATAAACAAAGCTCGTCTTTTTCTCTGTTCTTCTCTGTAACCTACATGCCCCTGATGATAAGAGCTCGAGCTGGAGGCAAACCCCCCCGCCCAGAAAGAAACCTCATCCATCATCAGCCTGCTCGGTCTGAGGCGCCCTCTGCTGGCACAGCCGCCTCATTACAGACACCTGACACAAACAAACAAACAGCAGCAGCTGTGAAGTCACACACAGCCTGCCAGATGTTCAGCACCCATGCAAACAAAAATGTTCAAGGTGGTTTCATGCATTTTATGATTTTGACTAAAGTCGTTCACACTGACTGGCTGATTTTAATATTTATGTGCAAACAAATACAAGCTCCTAATGTTTACGCTCTCTATTATTAGGTATACAACTTTTTTTATATTTCTATTTGCTGATTTTGAAACTAAGACCTGAATATTTGTGCTAAATTCTAAATTCTGTAAATGTATATAGGAGATATATAACTCAGCGTGCATCGCCACATTTTTTAAACTCGGTTTTCTCGCAAACAAAAGCGCATAGTGAAGCTGAATTCTGCTAATTTTACCCAGCTCCTTTGCAGTGATTGAAGGCCTGATTATAAACTGTGAAAAATACGAGAAATATAAGCATTAAAGCCTCTCCTCTCCTGTGCAAAAGCACCGCGTTATTGCGCTCCTGAGCCTCGGTGGTGACAGTGCAAAGTCTTCCTCCTGACGCATCTGCGGGCTGCAGTCTCTACCGTCTCCTGACCCAGCGATGATCCCGGCCGCCATGAATTATGCATGAGATCCGGGTACAGATTACCCCTATCAATATGCAATACTCATTACGCTGGCTAAATTGCCACTTAATAGTTATGAATATGTGGAAAATGTCTGGGACCTATATAGCCCACCACTACTTTTTTACTCTTTTTTTTTTTTCTTAAACCTGAAATGAGTTTGGAAATACTTCTGGAAATATTGCAGAAGTCTCTTGCAGTCTTTTGCTTTTCTGCACATAATATCATTATGTTTTATTAGTGGCCGCTAGACAATGCACTCCAGGTCCCACATAGCCCGGCTTTTCTTTATGTAAAGTCAGTGAAGCCTGTGTCCAGCTCGGAGTTGTCCGAGACTTCACCTTTGGCCGCTCGGTGACTTGACAGATTCGGATAAATCACTCCAGGACCTCGCTCAAGTTCGTTTTTGCATGGCAGCTCTATAAAGCCTCTCATTAGCCTTCAAAAGATTTTATTTCCCCTCCTAAAAAAATCAGCTTGTGTTTGAAAAAGAAACTTCGGATTACTTTCTTTTAAGTATGAAAATCTGGCAGTATGTGTCCACGCTGAGCAGAAACAGGGGCCTTTAAACGAGGATGTTCAAACAGCAAAACGTTTAAGATTTTCATTATAAAAGTGACAAATAATCAGTGTTAAAATGTGGCTCAGTGGCTCAAACTCATGACTAAAATTTGCGCAATTAAATCTTAATATTTAGACTGTTTTTAAAGTAACATTTTAGCAGCCACACTCTTTTAATGCGTAACAGTTATTGGAAGTTTTCGCGCAGAAGCTAAAACTAACTAAACATGAGTGGACACCACTTCCTTCCCCAGTCCAGCCTTTGCAGTCCCATCCACGCAGTTAAGCCGTCACTTTCATTCAAGGTTGTGAATTATATAGTACATTGTCTACTCCCCAAAACCATAAAACCAACTTTATGGACCTCACGTGACTTTTCACAGTCTGTAAGTAATATAGGCCTATACAATCTTTGGTAAGGGGGATTTTTACCAACTTCAGCCTTGCCTATATACCTGTAAAGCCAAAGCTTTACTCTCTCTTTTTTTTTTTAAAGGTGGATTTTATCAGCAACATATTTTCCCACTTGGCAAACATCTCGATGCAGAGAGGTAAGTGTTTAAAAAGTCTTCTTTTTCACTCTGTCTGCGCCAAAAACAATACGTCAAAAATTGACCCGAAATCTTGTTTGTGTGTGTGACATTTTAACAAATCCTTCAGGTTAATCATTAATAAGTTTAATTCGGGTGAACAGCAGCCACACACACACACACAAACTCACTCACTCACATACACACGCACACACAGAAAAAGTTGCGCATCTCCACTTAAATATGACCTGCCTTTTTTTTTTTTAAGAAAAAACAAATCTATTTTTATTCTAATCGATGAGACAGTCGAGACACGTTCAAAGCAATTGAGAGAAACTTTATTTTCAAGCGCTATGAGTTCACTTACAAATACAAAAAGCTTATTGGAGAAAAAAGCTTACATCACTGCCTATCCACAGAATAACCCTTTGCACTAAAAATTTATCACATTGACAGGTTGAATACATTTGCATTGCTCATAATTAGTCCTAAACAATAGTAATAATAATAATTATTATAATAATAATAATAATAACAGATGCACAAAATATCCTAGAGCTACACATTGGCTTGAAAGTTTATGGATCTTGGCCACAAGTTAACCATCAAAAATAGCAGTAAAAGTTACACTAAAGCGCTTTGAATGGCCCCCGGATTACATTACATTCAATGAAGAGCAGCATGTGGTTTGGAAACTTCTTCTTTTCTTTTCCTTTTTTTAAAATGTGTGTTTTGTTTTTACTGTACAATGAATTTACTCCTGTTAGACCGCGGAGAAGTTACAATAAAGAGCTCAAGTTGAAACACCTTCAAGAGAAAATACAGAAAGAGACAGAAAGAGAGAGGAGAGGTGGACAGATAACTCCCCAGCCCTGCGATATTTACATCTTATTTTCCACATCTAAGCTACAACAACAGTGAACTAAAAATGGCATTTTAAGACCACAGAATACTTCTTTTTCTATCACAATGGCATGCTGGAAGGTGCTGCGCTTTAAATAGCTTTACAGTACTCATGGATTCTCTTTTTTTTTTTTTTTTTTTTTTTTTTTTTTTTTTTTTTTTTTTTTTTTTTTTTTTTTTTTTTTTTTTTTTTTTTTTATTTTTTTTAACTCCACCAAAAAGTTATTCAGTTGTGGAAGGCGCTCCCTCCCGTTACGAGGCTCATGCTTTTCAGTTTATTGTCCTTCTTCCACTTCATCCTGCGGTTCTGAAACCAGATTTTGATCTGTCTTTCGGAAAGACACAGGGCGTGGGCTATCTCTATCCTCCGCCGTCTGGTTAGGTACCTATTGAAGTGAAACTCTTTCTCCAGCTCTAGCGTCTGGTAGCGGGTGTACGCAGTTCGGGCCCTTTTCCCATCAGGTCCAGTCATATCTACAATTTTACAGAAAATCCAGAAAATTAGCAACCGCACTGCACACCAACAACTACACTTTCTTTTCTGTCTTTTCCCTTTTTATTTTTTTTAATGTGGGGGGCTTTTCACTGTGATTTAATGGACGGAGAGGGGGGGTCACACAGCATGAAATGGGTGGAAGCATGCAACCAACACGACACATAACAGAACACAACACAACAATCAGCCTTCCCTCTGCAGCTCTGGGCCAGCACAGCTCACTACACCCCACACCTCCTCCGGGCTCCAGCGGCATTTAAAGCAAACAACCCCACAAAGATTTTTTTTCTTACTGATTCTGCCCCTAAATTCTTCCTTCCACGCCAGCCTGCGCATTCATGCAACACCTGACAGATTTATGGCACACCGTCAGCGTGACAGCCTTCAAAACTAAATATTAAGAGAGGTGGAAATCTACCATGGCTTATGTGCAGTTTCCGCATCCACGGGAATATTTGTGGCGTTTGGCAGTCGTTTGCTGTGGGAGTGGAGGAGGTGGCGTTGGGCTCCTGGTGCTGCTGCTGCTGCTGCTGCGCCCGCGGTGCTGTGCCGGAGGAGCCTCCGCCGCCTCCGCCGCCGCTGCTGTGCGCGCCCTCCTCGCTCTCGGAGGCGACCGTGGCGTCCTCTATCTCCGTGAAATGAGCGCTGTTGCTTTTGTTGAGGCTGCTGCCGCCCGAGGTCGCGCTCCGGTCAGAGGGAGGAGAGGGGCTTTTTAGTTCCAGCGGCTCCCGGCTGGCTGTGGCGCACGACGGCGGCGGTGGCGGCACCGGGTCTGGAGACGACAGCGAGCAGTTGGGCGTCTGTCTGTAGCGGGCGTCCGCCCCAAATCCCCGGGCATCCTCCCTCACAGCCCCGAAGTGGCCGCCGGTGTTGGTGCGGTTCACGGTTAGGTCCATGCCATTGTAGTTGTAGCCGAAAGACCCGGAGTGCATGGTGCCAGGGTCTCTGAAGGAGCCGCTCACAGCGCCGTTAGTCCCATAATTTAGTAACTGATAGTCGGAGCCATTTGGATAGCGCCCTGAGAACGAGTTTACAAAGTAAGAGCTCATTTGCTTGGATTTTTAAAGCCTCGATTTGTAGATCTTTGTCGCTATAATCCTGTGTGCTTGCACGATTTATGGATGCAATCATGAATTATAAGCAATGAAGCCCTACTGTACTTTGCCAGGTATGCGGCCAAATATGGGAGAGCGTTCGGGAATCACGTGCCTTTGTTGACCAGTCGTAAATCCTCACTGATGACTTCAAGAGGTAATTCATGCTCCATGGTTACAAATGATGACGAAATAATGGTCGTTAGGGCTCCAGTCAATGGTGCCTCCCCGCTGCGCCCCGAGAGCCGCGCAGGCAGAGAGCGCCATCTTCCGGACAGCTGCGGTAGCACCCCGCCGGGACTCGCTGTCAGGGCCCCCGGAGTCATCCATCATTTATGTAACACTCATAACGTAGGCCACAAAAGGCTCAGGTAGCACAAAACAGCGAGCTCTCAGCCACACTCGCGCACTTTACCCAAAAGTATCCAAAAAAGGGGAAAAGTTTCACTTTTACGCGCGTTTTATATGATTTTATTGTGGCTTAAGAAGCTGAGCAGACGCTGAACCACTACCATTACTACTAAAACTACTAATACCACCGCTACTGCTAGAAATATTTGTATAAATAATAATAATAGACAACCAGAATTTCCAATATACATCAAAAAGCCTTTATTTCTATGTACAATTTCCTAAACAAAATATTGCACACAATATCCAGATGTGCATCGAAGACAACAATAAATAACATGTAACATCTGTACAAATTTCTTTCTTTTCTTTTTTTAATGGCACAAAACAAGCCTACAGACTATCACAGAGCGACCACAGCCACAGGATGTACAGTTAAAAGGACGAAAACTCCTCTTTTAATGTCAAAATAAAATCAAAATTAAAACAAAGAAAGGAACTCAGTAGGCCTACACGATCATGAGGTAACAACATGAACCAAACACTAAAAATTATTTACATTTTGGCGGATTTTTTTTTAAATTTTTTAAATTTTATTTGATTGTTGTTGTTTTTTTGTTTTTTTTGCATAGTCCCCTAAATAAACGCACGAGCACAAACAGGACAAACAGAGGAGGACCTGGTTTCTGATTTTTAACCTAATGCGGACACAGTCACTGTGCAGATACTGGAATAAACTCTACACGTCTCTAACATGTGATTTGGCAGCACTTTGTATCTACAAAGGAATAATACATTATTTTTTTTATGTGAGGAGTGTGCACATACACACACACACATGCCTTTTATTTTATTTGTTTTGATATTAAGCGTCCTTTTAGCTCTTTTTCTCCGCCTGTTCCTCCTCCTCGGGCGTCTTTGAGGGGTTGAGGAGTTTGTTCTCCTTTTTCCACTTCATCCTGCGGTTCTGAAACCAGATTTTGATCTGTCTCTCCGTCAGGCATAGGGCGTGGGAGATCTCTATCCGGCGCCTCCTGGTCAGGTAGCGGTTAAAGTGGAACTCCTTTTCCAGCTCCAGAGTCTGGTAGCGGGTGTAGGTCTGTCGGCCCCTGCGGCCGCTGCTGCCAAACGGGCCTGCAATGAAAATGAAGTCATGTGTTAATAATTAAATGTTAAGTGCGGGAGGAAAACGCACTCAGTGTGTGCAGTGATGCACCCAAATTAAATAATTGAGCAAATACAAATAAATAATAATAATAATAAAATGGTTCTGCGCAAAAGTCCGAAAGAATGTATGATGTATGTATGTATGTTTTTATTTTATATTTTCTCCTTTCTGTAGGTGCAGATTTGTCTTGTTTTTAGAGAAATATACAGATATATATGTCATATTACGATATTAGTCCCATTATATCCCTTGAACTTCCCACATGGCGCCTGTTACAGTAAGCCTTTCAGAAAAGTGTCATTAGTACAGCGCAGTCTCTGTATAATAAATGATGCACTGGCTCTCTTGTGTCATCTAAAGCACGCATTGTGCACGTGCAGTCAGAGGCAGGTTTGTTTTCCCCTTTAATTTGCAGTGAAATTCATATTTTTTTTGTTCGTGTTTGGGACGTTAAATTAAGTTTTTTTAGCCAAAAAGCGCGTTAAAAAATCCAAAAAGGGGCCATGTGACGCGAGCTGGGAGCTCTTGGGTTGATGCTCGGGTGGTATAGGCCCACTGAGTGAGTGCGTGTGCGTGCGTGCGCGCAACTTAGTGTATGTGTGTGTGCGCGCGGGTATGCAGCCCGTGCCTGTGTTGTGCTGATGATGTAGTAGTAGCCAAAAGCCCCGAAGGCGCACGAATCTCCGCGTGCAGTCGCCAAAAACAGAAACTTCCCGCTCGGCTCTGTCTCCACGCGCTGTGCTGTTCGCAATGATCTGAAAGGCTTTCCACACCTGGCAGGTAGCCTCCTCTAACGGCCGTGGGTACTCACCGGCGGAGCAGGCGTTCATCCTCTGCATCCACGGGTAGATGAGCGTGGACGACTTGTCGTCGATGCTGCTGCTCATGCTGACAGCTTGCTCCGGGCACTCCGCTTTGCGCTGCTGATGCTCCTGAGTGACAAACAGCGGCTGGTCCTCGCGGCTCGAGAAAGCGCACGAGCCCTCCGCGTCCTTGTAGAAAGTCCCGACCGGGTTGTAGTCGCAGGGCGCTCCGCCGCCGGCCCGGCCGTAGATGGCCGCGGCCGCTGCGCCCGTCTGCTGGTAGTAAGACGCCGGGTAAACCTTCTCCTGCATGTTGGCTGCTCCATATGTGGCCGCGTTGGAGTAGTGTCTTAACGGATCGGTGTATCCCGAGGAATAAAGCGGTATCTGACCCAGGAGAGAGTCCTGTCCTCCCGGCAGAGACACGGGAAAAGTTGAGTTAACAAAATAGGAACTCATTGGGTGGACAACGGGGTGTATATACTCCGGAGGAATATGATTTGTTGTCTTTTATAGTCCAAGTGGTTTTGCCATTACTTTATCGGAGATTTGGTTTTTGCTGAAAGGGGGGGTTGTGAGGTGCCACTGAATACAGAGGGGAAGTGTACCATCTGATCAACCTCTGGCCAATCACCGCCGTCTGTGCTTGCACTATTGCACCCATGGGGGGCTCTTGTTGCGCGCAGGAGTCCCCGGTGAATCGAAATGAAGCGCTCGAGCTTGTCGCTCGCGCACACGCTCACACAGATGCGAAGACTCGCAGAAATATATTTATACTTTTTTTAAAGCCTAAATATAACCCCTGTTTAATGCAATCCACCCTCTCTCTCCCACACTCTGTCACACACAAACACACGGTGCAAAAAAAGCAAAAAACCAAAACATTTACGCACAGCCTGAGTCTCGCTCAGCCTCTAACCTTCACTTCCATCTCCTTTAATAATTCACTAAAGCCAAACAAGTCTGGAATAAAACTCTGCTGCCAGTAAACCCTTTAAAACGAGCACTAACTGATCCACATGGACGCAAGAACACTGCGTCAGTTATGCATATATTTCACTCTTCGAAGGTGAGACCTCATCCTGATTCAACTCTGACTGACTGAAGTCCACGAAGACGTGCAGAGAGCAGCGGGGAGGACACGCGCCGGCACTCAGGATCATCACAATCATCATCATCATCATCATCATCATCATCACGTTAACACACCATGATGAAGTGGACAACAATTTCACACTTAGAAAAAGAACTGGTAAGTATGAAGGGTTGAAAGACGTCGCAGGTGCCTGGAGCCTGCTTTTCGTTTCTTTGTTTTCACCCATGAACTAATTTGTATTTAAGAGCAAACAAGGAGGGAAATTAACGCGACTATTATTAGTCTTCTATGTTTTTATTCTCCGTGCATCAATTAACTCGTATTGATTGATTGTTATAATTAATAAAATACAAATTTTGCTTCCATTCTGAAGCTAAATCGCTTTTCGAAATGTAAAGTTTGCAGAATTTCGTCCAAAAAGAAAGGAAAATGCATTTATAATAAATTATTCTGTATTGCCTTCTTTTCAGTTACAGTTTGCCTTTTTTTTAAGAAAAGCCAATAACTCTGAATAAAAGCTAGAAAAAGGCAGTTTTTAAGGTATTCTAACGTGAGTATAAAACACATAAATTGTATTTGAGCTTCATAGAGGGAGAAAAAAATAATAATAATCAGGAATGAATAATCCTCCTCTTGTCTTTGATTTTGCACCCTTGAACCACAGATTTTCTGTTTGCGTCATGTCTGCTTTGAAAACATTTTATATTTCGATCAGAATTGAGATTAAACAAATCTTAATCTTTAGCTGGATTGGCGCCTCTTCGCCAGGCCGCAGTCCCTGCAGCCCGGTGCTGGACAGCTGCTGGACATTTGGAGAAACACTGACTAACAAAGAGGCAATCCCGTGTTTTCCCGTCACGTTATGGCCTCAGCTATAAACTCCCAGCATCAAACAGGACGCAGAACAGCGCTGCAGAGGCGCCGGAAATAGAAAATAGATCGATAAAAGAGAGCAGCGGTGATTATTGACTCCGCGTTTTGTGCAAAATCAGGAAAAGGAGGCATCAGAGTGAATATTTGTTTAAAACTACATCAAAAATTGTGA
>VUQG01004110.1:8786-24424 GCA_015106755.1 Etia nguti
TGGGTTGTGTGTGTGTGTGTGTGTGTGTGTGTGTGTGTGTGTGTGTGTGTGTGTGTGTGTGTGTGTGTGTGTGTGTGTGTGTGGTAGCAGCATAACAAAATTAAAGTTGTGTGTTTATTTTGTATTTTATCCAGTGCCCCTAAGGGGAAATACACAATAACTGTTGAGGCTTATGAATTGCCTGGAATTTGGGGGAATCAAACTTCCAGCAGCCTCTCCTCATCCGTGTGCTTGATTTCCTGTGTAACACGGTGCTACCAGATGAATGCAAAATGCCACATGAACATTTGTTCCAGCATTTGACAATCTGTGCAAACCTTTTCACGCGGCACACAAAGTGCATTGGTATAGCTTAGAGCAGGATTTGTGCTGACTTGTTTATGTCAAACAGTGTGACGGTAAGTATTTAGCATGAGTGAATTTTAATGACACCCTTATCTTTCACAGCAGTGCTACTTATTTATTTTTTAATAGAAAGACATTCATAACGAAAAGACACCAAGGGAAGAGAGGTCTTCAATTTTCAGGATTTCTCTCTGGTTCTAGATTGATTGCCAATTAGATAGGCAGACAGCAGACTCTTGGTTCAAGTTTAGGGACAGGTATTGAAGATATTGACGCCCCAGGCCCTCTCCCTTTGCTTTTGTCTGGTATTTTTTGATAGGGTGCATTTGTGTTACAACGGGGGCATAGAAATGAACCGATCTCTTATTTGCACTCCTCTGTTCTCTCAGAGGGAGCTGCTTTTTGAATGCTAAACAGTGTTGCTATATCTTCAAAAGGCGACAGTGGATTGATACCCCTGAGCTACAGAGGACTTTTCCATCAAATCTGGGATCAATTTACCTCTGTGCCCCACCCAGCATCCTCTATCTGAAAGTGAAAAAGCAGACCTAATTTCAGATCAGGATCCAGGCTTAAAATTTACTGAGAAATTTACTTTTGTTCAGTTCTTCGGAGGCCGTTGACTGCCTATTCAGAGCATACTATGCATGAAGAAAATAGGAAATTGCAGTACGTGTTTTCATTTAAAATTCATGTATTAAAATGAACACCAATTCAAACAAGCTAAATTCTGTCTCCGACGTGTTTCACAGTCTATAGAAAAAATGTAATGCAATAAATAACTGTGGCTTTTTAATTACAATATTATACTAATAAGGACTATAATATTGCAAGTTTATGCAAATAATAATTAGTGATTATTTGAATAGTAGAATTGAAGTATCTATATTTTACAGTATGTTCATCCTTATTTTTTATTACCATTCGTTGCTACATTGAGAGATTCACAAAGATTACTTGAACATGTGTTTCCAGCTGTTGGCAAACTGCAGTAAACTAATGACTGCAGTATATTTCTAAGTACCTCACTACGGAGTCTGGAAGTAGCCCCTGCAGAAAAATATTCTGAGGCCACATTATGCTGTGTGAAATGTCATCGCACACAAGATACAAATTGATAAGATTATTGCAGTTTGATTATTTATGTACAGATTTTGGCCATAACGCTTTCTTTCCACCTTTAGAATGAAGTGGACCACACTTGCCACTGAGGGAAACACTAGGAAACACAAATATCTCATACAGGTCGTTAGGTACGGTAAAAACAAATACATGCAAATATATTCAAAATCTGTCAGAAACTTGTTGAAAGCTAAAAATTATATTTTTATTTACTAGGCAAATGGCAAACAGCCACCACGTTTTGCACCCAACTAAAAATAGATAGCAAGTAGATAACTGTAATTGTAACTGTCTTAATAAAAAATGTTTTAGTATTTTCTCTCTGAGAAAGAGTTATACTGTTTTACAAAAAAGCAGAAGAAAATAAAGAGAAATAAATAAATGTAAGAATAAAGCAGCAACTTATCGATGAATTCTCATTGGCTCTGCTTTGAGAGTCACCACCATCGCTAAGCAGCATATCAAAGACATTACATTCTGTGCTGTGATTAAATGTTTGTGAATGCTGGAGGTATTTCTGGTCTTCACATTCACATTTCTCCATAAAATGACCTGAAACTCAATGTCTCATTGTTACTATTTAACAATATAAACCTACAGGTTACAGCCCCACACACCAACACAAATCCCTATCCTAATGAGTACACATGTGATCTTTCTATTAGTATTTAGGTATGAACACAAAGTTGACCTCACAAATCAAAGATGAAAACCAGCACAATGAGACTTTAAAGCGATTGTCACAGTGATTCTACTGTAGAAACATGAGCAGATAGAAACAGAGACTGCAGCCTGACTGCTCATAACTTTTTTACCTGTTGAAGTTCAGGGTCTGGCAGCTGGGCTGGGGTCGGTATTCACTCAGCTTTAACATCACTCTAGGTGCTTGGCTAGCTTAGTGTTAGCGTGCTGTCTGTGCAGATGCTTGCAAAGAGCCAAAGTTGTGTTAGCAGCATAGTTGTTTCCAACCAGCATGCAGTTTGCAGTTTACCATCAAACTCTCGCCTTTTGGATTATGATTAGGATTCAACTTTATTGTCATTACACATGTATAAATACAGGGTAACAAAATACAGTTTGCATCTAATCAGAAGTACAAGAGCAGTAAGTGCAATAGGAGCAGATTATATACAGATAAGGGCAGCATAAAAGGTGGGAATAGTTATGAACAGAGCAATGAAAATAAAAAAGATGTCATATCTACACTGTAGACTGCGTCACTGTTTTCCTACTTTGGCACACGAACTGATATCATCTGATTGTAACACAAGTGGAATTGGAACGGAAAAGCAGAATCGATGACAGGTCACTCTCGTCCATCATTTTCCCCTCTCCACCCCTATAGCAGACTAAACATTTATAGTAACACAGTATCTGCAGTCATGTGCTTCATGAAACTTTTCCTACAAAGCTGGTTGGCTAGATGTATTTTCAGTGCCACACTTGCTACTGAACAATCACAGAAATATTGAAAAATTAAGCTATATGAGTATCATGGGAATGTAAAGGCAGCGATGCTACTTCAGCACCATGGACAGCGTCATGGGTTCCAGACATCTAGCTAAGGCACTGATTGCCTTAGCACCGATTGCATCTTAGCCTAACAGCAGAGCGATGAGTGATAAATGCAGGTTATTTTATAGCTCGGTAATTTAGATTAGTGACAGTCATGGCTTAAGAGGGACTGCACCCTTATGTGCATTCATAGGCATGTTTGAGATGTGTGTGAGTGAGAGTGACAGACAGGGGGGAAGAAGGTGGAGCAGTAATTACAGCCTAGCTTTTTACAGGCAGTTTTTTTTTTTTTTTTTAATTATCTGAACTCTGCTTTGTCAGTTTCTCTCCTTCTGGACCCAGGGGCTATTGGTCCACCCACACATCACTAACATGTTTCATGCTCAGACTGGAGGACAGCAAAAGACAGATGGTTTTGAATTTACCTTAGGAGTCTTGATCCAGGGAGTTCAAATCCATGAATATCTTTCAAATCAGTGCTTCGGGTAGTAAGGCTTGTCTGTTTGGCTGTCTTTATCCAGCAAAACATGCCCACAAATCAACCCAAGCACACTCCCAAATTAATCAAAACACGTTAACAGATTGTATCTCACGCAAGTGCTCCGTGTACAAATCTGGCCATAAAATATAGAGTGTTTCCTCCTCTGTGGCAACATCTGGGCTCTATACTGGACTTGAAATATTTTTTTTTAAAAAGAAGAGTAAATCACGTCTGTAACTCATTTAACGAATTGAGCAGGGTAGAATATTCAAGTATCTCTTGAATTTGCGCACCACTTTTTTAGGAGGTTGATGAACTTGAGAGGTTTTCTAAACCTCTTTTCAAGGAGTGGGTTCAAGTGGGTTTTGAAGAGGCCACTGAGTCAAATAGTTTTTAGTGTAAACGTCAAACTTTTGGAGACAGGACAACAGTAGAAGGTGATTAGTAAAGAAGTAGTTTTGCATAATCAAACACTTGAAGGAAGGAAGAGACAGAACAAAGAAAGAAGAGATGACTATAAAAGATATAATGACCATAACCAAGACCAGTTTGGGAAGTAAATCCAGGCTTTATTTCTCAGGGACAGGCTAGTGCACATCTTAAATATTTAGAAAAGTTCAAAAGGCACAAGAATATGTATGAACAGGCTGAAGATCATGCTTTTCTTACTCTCAACATTTTATTATCACCAGATGGGTTTTATAAACACACTGAAAATGGTGTTTAGTTTTTACAAATGCCAATGATGCTGATGTTTACAACCTATCATATTCAACTGTACCACAATGGTATCCTAGAACAATAGAAAGTATGACTAGATCTTCTCAATATTTCTTATTTTTTGCTATGACAAGGAAGATGTGTGCTTTGTGGAAAGGAAATTCCTGCTTATCTTTCACGGGCTTTTCTTTTCATTGTGGTTGTTCGGTTTACTCATGAGAAGCCATTGTGACAGTCAGTATTGTAGCTCAGACAGTAACAAAAAAAAAAAACTCCTTTACCATTTTTGCACTCTTCTGCTCTTTTGATGTTCTCTGCATCGCTGTATTTATCTCATCTCACCCTCCTCAGTGACATTTGGAAAATGCTACTCACAGAAACGGTGCATTTCTTAGTTCAGAGACTCAAATCTGATCTGTTCTTTGAAGTTCAGACTTTGGAAAGATTGAAAGGAGAAAAAAAATTAGGACTTATTTGACAGTCTGAAAAGTAATTAGGTTTTTTTTTCTCTCTTTTTATTTGGGTGTATCTCAAGCCACTTCATTGTTTTTCCTTGCTGTTGTTTGGAAGCTGCTGATGCCTTGGTGGATATGCTGCACAAATAAATCATACTTTCATAGAGTAAACAAAAGCCGAGTCATGAGACAAAAAACAGACTGGATGAAAGGAAACTTTACCCTGTTTATGCTTGAAATTCCTGAGAGCACTTGAAGGAAAACATTTTCCAGACTTTGACTGTTTATTTATTTATGTTCAACAGGTAAGAGACAAGACAAGATGAGAATGAATGTTCAGTGTTTCTTAGGGGAAATGAGATTATAGATATAGGCAACGGATGTATTACATTTGTCTGGTCTTTATTAAGAGCTGAATAAATGGATTGCATGAATTACTTTTCAAAGACAGAGAAAAGTTTGGAAGACATTGCTGAAAACTATTCAGAGTTAGAGTCCAAGGAGGCTCTAAGGAGGAGACAGTTTGATAGCTGGTGCTTTAAACAGACTTTGATCATAAATAATGATAAATCATCACCTTCATTGCCAAGAGTTGGAAAATTCCATAGCCTACAGTAGGCTAATTAAATGGCTATAACAGGGAGTTAGCTTAGCCCACAGCAAGTGGATAACTAGATAACATCTGCTTCTCTCCCATGGTAACAAAATGCACTCATTAGTTTGCTATGGAGGTGCCATCAGACAAGTTTTGTTAGCTCACATTCAGACAGAGGGTGGCACGGTGGTGCAGTGCTTAGTGCTGTTGCCTCACAACAAGAAGAGCCTGTGTTTGAATCAGTGACAGAAAATTTTACATGGGAGGGCAAAGGAAGGGCAACAGGTCTAGGCAGGGTGGCACATACCTTTTGAGCGAAGCATGTGATAATCCCCTATATGGAAATGGAGTCAAGAAAATATCCACAAAAACACTTTAAGAAAACAAATCTTTTGAACAAACAAGCAATTTTACAAGTATTTTAAGGACATAAAAGTTGGGGGACATGGCTCCCACTTGCTCCCCTTTGCCCCCCTGTAGATCCAACCCTGGTTTGAATCCATTCTGGGGCCTTTCTATGTGGAATTTGCGTGTCCTTCCCATGTCTATGTGAGGCTTTTCTAGGCTTCTTCCCACAGTCAAAAGAAATGCATAGCATTAATTGGCAACTCCTCCCAGTCTCAAACCAGGAATCTTTCTCATGTTAGGAGAATCTGTAAACTACTATATGTCTAAATGTCTAAATCTTGGCTAGAAACTCAATGCTATTGCTTACAGTTTTCCGTTATTGGGGTCTTTGTTCAAAAGGGCATTACTCAGCCTATTACCTCCTGGCCCGTCGATGCTAAATGATTTCTTGCCTTAAATGTATATTACACTTGATTGGAGTGTTTATTATTTTTCTTACTCAGAGTCATCTTTATTTATATAGAATGAGAAATTGGTTTCTGAAGCGTCTGAAGTTGATGTCATCATCTTGTTTTCCCTTCTCCCTCTAGAAGAGCACGGATTGGTGATGAGAAGAGCTGATTAAAAAGCTATAAAGCTACAGAGGAAGAGGGAGGGAAAGGGACAGATTATTTATGACAACGAAATAGAGACAGTGAGGGATATTGCACTGGGATCATCTCCTTGTGGGCAGACGTCCTCTTGAGTATTGGTTTTGATAGCTGAGTGAGAGTTTACTTGGAGAGACACTCGTGGCTGATAATGAGTAATGCAGTCAATATTCTCGTGACAGATAAGACCTGGATACATAGCAATGCTGTGCTGCTCCAGCTGCATGTTTCAAATGAAAGATCTGGCCCAGGGGATCAGTTGGTCATCTGTTGCACGGCTCCCAGAGTTTGTTTCCAAAGCTAATCAGTCAAGACAGATTGAAGTTCCAGCCCACAGGGAAAAATGCCATTAAATTTAGAGTTAATGAAAACAAAGCAACTCCCTCTTCTTATGTTCTGTCCTCTTCACTTGCTGTATTTATAGAGAAAACACATAATTAATTTTTAACCCACTGACAGGCCAGCCAGATTGCTTTTGGATCATAAAAGCAGATACAAGTATATCACTTAAAATATGAATGTGGAATAAAGTCAACAGGTGAAATATGATATCATCTGGATGAATGTTTTTCTCTTACAAAGAGTAAAGGGAAAAACTCAACAAAAACTGGAAAACAAAATGTAACATAAGCAGACACTTAAAGAGATCTTTAGTTTTGAAACTTTGGGTCAGATTTCATTTGGTTCTATTTCAAATGTCATAAGTGCCTTTGCCCATCCTACACTTTCAACCTTCTGATATCTTCCAATTAATAAACCTCACATACCTAATATCTAGGAAGTTGGTACAGGTGACCATTCTAGAACATTTTCTGTGCATTTCCAACAAAACAGACTGGCGCCAAAAAAGTTAGTGTCATCACAAGAGCATAAAATTGGAACAGTGGATGTTTGTGGGTATGAGAGAGATTATTGCACTCCAACAATTAGCAGATGTAGCCCATGATTTTCTTCTCATGGAAATTACCATAAATTCTGCTATGTAATGCTAAATTACATGCAATTGATTCTGGCATGATACCCAGACTAAACTGTGCATGCTTGTAGAGGGTCTAAATTCTCTACATCATAGGCCAGTTAAAGTTTTCATGTTTTCTGTCATTAACAATGCAACTACCCATCAAGGGTAAACGACCCGCAGTTACAATTTGAATAGTATCTGAATTGCAAAACTGCATCCCTCCCACTGCTAACTGTGGCTCTTAAAAGCAGTAATGAGCTGTTATTTAATTATAAATCAGTCAAAACTCTGGTCTTGTTATTTATGTTAAGCCTTTCCAATCTCATATGGGTCATACATTACATTGCCAAAAGTATTCGCTCATCTGCCTTCACATGCATATGAAATTGAGTGACATCCCACTCTTGATCCATAAGATTTAATGTGATGCCAGGCCTGCCTATGCTGCCATAACAGCTTCAGCACTCCTGGGAGGGCTTTCCACAATATTTAAGAGTGTGTTTATGGGAATTTTTGAGCATTCTTCCAGAAGTGCATTTGTGAGTTCAGACACTGATGTTGAATGAGAAGGTCTGGCTCGCAGTCTCCACCCTAATTCGTCCCAAAGGTTGTTTATCAGGTTGAGTTCAGGACTCTTTGCAGGCCAGTCAAGCTCTTCCACACCAAACTCTCATCAATGTCTTTATGTACCTTGCTTTGGGCCCTGGTGCACAGTCATGTTGGAACAGAAAGAGACCATCCCCAAACTGTTCCCACAAAGTTTGGAGCATGAAATTGTCCAAAATGTATTGGTATTCTGATTCTGAAGCATTGAAAGTTATTTTCACTCGAAGTAAGAGGCCGAGCCCAACTCCTGAAAAACAACCCTACACCATAATCCCCCCTCCACCAAACCCATACCATGAAGCTCTCTATGCACTGTTCTTGAGCTAATCTGAAGGCCACGTGATGTTTGCAAGTCTGTAGCGATTGACTCTGCAGAAAAGTATTGTAAAATTGGCAACCTCTGTGCACTATACCCCTCAACATCTGCTCACCCCGCTCTGTCATTTTATGTGGCCTACCACTTTGTGGTTGAGTTGCTGTCATTCCCAATCTCTTCCAGTTTGTTATAATACCACTAAGAGTTGACTGGGGAATATTTAGTAGCAAGGAAATTTCATAACTGGACTTGTTGCACAGGTGGCATTCTATCCTGGAATGCGCTGAGCTCCTGAGAGCGATCCAAATCTTTTACAAATGTTAAGGTGCTTGATTTTATACACCTGTAGCCATGGAAGTGCTTGGAACACCTGAGTCCAATGATTTGGATGGGTGAGTGAACATTTTTGGCAATATGGTGTGCACATTTACAAAGAAAACAAAGGTTCTTCAAATTTTAAGACACAGCTCTCAATTCTGAAATGGCTCAAATAACAATTGCTAAAGATTGTAACAAATCTCAGTTTCACAAGCTGGCTGAACAAAATGAACTTTTTGTTTAATTTAGTGAAAAATTTTTAATTAGAGACAAACGAGACAAACAAAAATGAACTGAACTGAGCAGAAAATTATCTGTATGACCACTTTTTTCTGCTGCTTCAGACCTAACTAATATAATCACCAATTAAAAAGCATCAAGAACAAAATAAGCATTCCTTGAATCTTCAAAAGAAAAGGAGAGAGGGAGCTGAGTTTTAGTGCACAACAGGATTAAAGTCTGCATAAATGCTGAGCATATTTCAAGCTTTGATATGAGAGGTGAATTAAACTTCAAGAGTAAGAAAGTGAAGGTAAAACTCTCACCCCACTGCTGTGGGTAGCTTTTCTTGTTTGTTCCAGTATTTGGGGTTTTGCCGAGACTAAAAAAAAGTTTGCCGCCCTTCCAAATCATTTTTTATAGCTGCCCTCTACAGACCTCTGAAAACAGTTTCAGCATCTGGAGATTACAGTAAACACACTCTCCTTTGAAAACCTCAAAATATTACCCAAAATACTTTCGGTGAACTCAACACAATGTGGGGGGGAAAAAGGAACTCAATATTAATTGAATGACTGTTACTTTTCTCAGTTGTGTAATTCATCGAGTCAATGAAACACTGCGCTGATGCTGATGCAGCAAACCCATAGCAGCTCTGCACTCCACCTTTTCTTACTCTTCGTCTTTGCCTCCCATTAAAGCAACATGATGAAATCACAATATCTTGATCTCTGTATAAATGAGAACATGGTGTGCTCAGCAAGTGTCCTTCCCAACATGAATCCAGACTTTTATCTTTAAAAAACTTTTGTGTTGTTCGCCCACACCCCTCCCAGCACCCACATCTTTTATACAAACCAGCAGAGTCCTCTTTCCCAAAGCACATTTTTAATACATCAAAAACATCAGAGGCTCTCCTATGGGTGGCATTATATCCATAACTACCTGTGCAACATAGGAAAAAGTTTTTAAAGTCTTTTTCCTCCTTAGTGGTTTTAAGAAACAATGTGGTCCAATTCTCTAGATACAATCAAAGAGTTCTGCTTTTAGAGCAGGCAGATGAACAAATGCACTCAGACAGAGGATTTGGGACTCCTCTGCCTTTGTGTGAAATATTACAGACCTGATTGGAAGTGACACAGCTATAATTCAGCAGTGTGAAAGGAACCATAATTCAGTGAGAAGAACACACACACACACACTCACACTCACAGAGACCATATGGGCACTTCTAAGGTACAGATAATTTTCTCCTGTTTTACTCAGTATATCTTTATACAGCAAAATCACTTAGAATTTTACAGCCTTCTGGCAGGATGATAAAGAATGGAAATAAGAAATAATAAACAGCAAATATAAAAGGCAAACAAAAACATTAGATGATGGATGGATACTTAGACAACGTTTGGTGATGAATTAGACTAAAGCGAAAGAGGACTAGTGTGTTTTACCCTTTAAGCTCATTTAGATTATTTTTTTTGCTATGCTTTTTTTTTGTTTTTTGTTAGAGCTATGAAATATACAGTTGATCTTAAAGTACATTGTTATTAAGCTGCACTATATAGATTAAAAATATTGGCCTACACCTCTTAATCTTTTATGGCAAATTGCCGGATTGAGGACCCAAATGCAGACACATGGAGGGAAACTGACTAACCAAAAGCAAACTGTTTATTAAAGCTGATGCTAAAGTCCCAAACAAGAATCCAAAATGCATACTGTTAAATCCCAAAGGCATCAAACAGAAATCCAGATCCAGAAGGAACAGGTGCTGAGACAAAGACTGAAGGGAAGACAACAATATTTACACACAAAAAAGTAATCATGGAATTGAAGGGTAAAAAGACAACAAGACTCAGGTATAGATAATCAAAGACCATTGGACAGGATGGGGAAGTAAAACTAAACATAACACAATAGAGACAAATAACTTCAAAATAAAACAGCAAGTGAGAAAAGTAACCACAAAGGGTAGTGAAGACACATGAATGAACTAAACATAAAGTAACCGACACAGGAAGATGAGACAAGATACAGTGCAGGAACTTCCTATACATAGAACTGAAAACTCAAAATGCTAGGAATAACTGAGAATTCAAAACCAAACATCAGATACAGCTAGGAATGAAAGACTCACAATAATATCAGTAACCTAAAACTTGGGTTAGGAGAATAGCTTGCAAAAGCAGAACAAAGCCCACGGCTATGCGGTCTCCCTTTATAAACATTTGTGAAAGAATGGCTTGTTCTAAAGAGCTCACTGTGTCCAGGTTTGGTACTGTAATAGGACACCACCATCGCAACAAGAAGTTCTGAAATTTCTTTCCTCAGTGATATTCAACGATCAGCTGTAAGTGGTTTTATGGCAAAGTGGAAGCATTTGGGAACCATTGCAACTCAACCAGGAATTGGAAGACCACATAATGATAAGTAAGGTGCATAGTGGGTAAAAGTTGCCAACATTCTGCTGACACACTAATGCAGAGTTCCAAAAGTTCCTCTGACATTAAGATCAGCACAAAAACCGTGCACCAGGAGCTTCGTGGCAAGGGTTTTACATGACCCTTGCCACAAAGGGTCATGGTCTTGTAGGTGTGACGTGCAGGTGGGCCAGTGCGTTTGTCCATATAGTGTATGTTGTGATTCAGGAAATTTTTACAACCTTTTGGATGGACTTGCTATTATGAAACAAACGCACGTTATTTGCATTCAGGGATCTACTTTGTCTTCATTATAGTAAGACAGAAAAACACCGACTCCATGCTAATGTTCTTCTAATCTCCTTGGATCAATTAGTTTGTGAAATAGGCCAGGCCTTACTGAGTTTATGGATTATGTTGCAAGGAACATAAAATAATGATTTTCTGTGAGTATAAATAATACACAGCCCTGTGTTGAAATTCCTGAACAGAAACACATGTACACACACGCACACACACACGCACACACACACACACACACAGTGGACTAAAGCTCTCACAGAAGCTGCTCTGTAGAACGTTTAGTTTGTGGGTGAAATGTATTTCCCCAGAGTGCACATTTTAGATGTAGTTGGGGGAAATTTCTTTAATTACTGCAACCCTGAAGCAGTCTAACCAAAGCTTGAGAGGTTGTATGACTAAAGCAGCAGCAATAATTCAACGTAATATACTCTGCAAAGGAGTTAAATTGACACAGGGGATGATTTGTTTCATCCAGCTTGAGCTAGATTTCCCTGTAATTTTATTAAACTTGAATGTTGCTTCCAAATTTCAGCAGTGTCAAGGTTTAATTTTACTGCATTGTGGTGTAATAGCCTGATCCCAGAACAGCACACATCGCTATCAAGTACCTGAAAACATCTGTCCCCCTCTGTTCCGGGTTTGTTCTTTCCTTTAAACACTGTCTGAAGATGAAAACTTAAAAGCACATGTTGCAAAGCTGGGTTATTTTAAATCACATATGGAGGCAATTAAATCATATTATAACAATCAATCTATCCTTTTATCTCAATGACTCGGATAAATGGTTAAGTAGATACATATACCGTAGCTATTCAGTAGAGTAGGAAGTAAAGCAGCGATGATAGAGAACAGTTAGACTCACTGAGCATGTCCTTCCTCGTCGTAAAAGAGACTGACTTCTGTTATTCTGGGTTATTTTTCATTCTCACTTACCATTTGAAATACAACTCACAATTGTCACAAATGCTAAAGCTTTTACTTAAATTGTTTGCCTCTACTTCATAAACCATCCAGCCAGTTATTACTCAGACTCTAATTTCCTGCCCCTCCTTCAAACTTATTCCCCTGTACGTCACTCTTCTTTTCTTGTGCTGAAACAAAATCTGGCAATTAGCTCTTATCTTCTCATTCTACAGACAATAGCTGCACTGAAATGAGTTCATGGTTCATGGTCTCAGTGCTTTTAATCACAACCCTGGACATTAGCCATTAGGGGAACCAACAGCTGTGCTTACACCCACCAAGCTCACAATAGAACCCAGATGGCTATTATGGGAGGTTCATTTCGCGAGGCTGAGGTTACTAATAAGCCTCTCTTATTAACATGGGGGATCAAAACAGGGCATTAGCCGGGGATATGGAAGATAGTTTCCCTATCATTTTGACAAGCAGGATTATCCGGCCTTCAGCAGACACCCAAGAAGACACACTGGCGCTAAGTGTTGTAATTATCTTAGGGCTTTTGCCTGTCACATGTTCTCCTTATAGCAAAAACAACAGTGAAAACATGGTATCACATACAGATGAGGACCGAATTATTAGGCGTCCTATGACAATTTCATTTTTTTTAAGTATTTCTCAAGCAAAGTTTTATTTTGGATTCTTACATTATTTTACTTTGCACACAGAAACAAAATAATTTCATAAAAACTAAAAAAATACCAGGGTCAAAATTGTTAGCCCCTCTGATGCGAATAGTGAATTGTATCCTTTTTGCTGGATAACAGCCTATAGTTGTTCGTTATAGTCTCACACTCATCTCCTGATCGATCCCAGCCCATTCTTCTTTGGTGACTCTATCAAGTTCCTCCAGATTTGATGGTCTTTTGGCATTGATCTTGGTCTTTAATTCACCACACAGATTTTTAATGGGATACAATTCATGTTTTGGGTCGCTGTCGTGTTGGAAGGTGAAGCAAAGACTCAGACCCAGCTTTGCTGCTGACTGCTTGAGGTTTTTTTTCATAATCTTTATAAGATTCTCAGTTCCAGACACACTGACGCATCCCCACAGCGTAATCCTCCCACCACTGTGGGTGTGGGTTCTCACCTCTCCCTTCTTTCTCTAAACATAAACAGTAGCTCCAAAGAACTCCAGTTTCATCTGATCTAACCAAAGGACATAGTTCCAGTACGCATAATCTCACTCCAGGTTGACCTTAGTTTACTTCAGTCTGGCTTGGAGGTGTCCCTTCTCCAAAAATTGTGTTTTTCTTGGTCTACAACCTTGTAGTTTGTTCCTGTTCAGCTTTCCAGTGATTGTCTGCTTTGAGACAACAATTCCCAACACTAGTCATTCACTAGTGTCCTGGCAGTTATTCTGGGAGTGTTTAAACACGTGTCTCACTAGTTTTCTGTCCACTGTCTTTGCAGTCTTACACTTCCTATCTCTGCCAGGTTTGTCCTCATCTGTATATATAAAGTCGTTATATTCAGACACGACATTTCCTCAATTTAGCTGTCTAAATAGCACAAGACCTCTGAAGGTGCCCAGTTGCATCAGGCATCAAGATTCTGTACTGAGTCATATAACGTTATATTGAGTGACATGTGAGATGGGACCTGCAAAGATTGGACATAGATGTTGATCATGGTGAAAAGGAGCTCTGCCTGAGGTTTAAGTGGTTTGCAGCAATTTTTAGGTGGTTGGTACAAAGCGGACCAGGATCCAGGTTTACCAAGAGAAAATGTTACATATAATTCTTCCTTCACTGGTTTTCTTCTTTCCATAGTGCATCTTGCTGGCATCTGTTCCTCAGGTAAACAACTATGTTCCTGATCAAACCATTGTCCTTCCTTGTGCTACCCATGTCCTACCAGGAATACTCCAGTACTTTAGGCCACGTTCTAGATACCTTGAAACTCATATGTCAGAATGAGTTAGTGAGGAAAAACCAGATTTGTTTTGGTTGTTAGCAATGAATAGCCATTCAGGTATCCCTGGCAATACAGCATAATATTTATTTTGTTGCACTTCAAACACCACTGCAGCACTTTCATGGATAGAGCCTGTTCAGTGCTCTGCGTGTGGCTTAGTTAGTGAGTCACAAAAACACAACAGTGGCAGTACAGATTAAAAGTTTTACAGTTTTACTACTGTTTACGTTCAGTGCCACCATCTTGGATTGTTAGCTTGGGGTTGTTGGCTTTTTTGAGTGAGAAATCTGAGTTGAGGGAGTCTTCCAGATTCAAACTCGGAAACTCGGAAATTCTGAGTTAGAAATACAATTTGTTCCCTCGTCAAAGGTTTGTTGACTCTTAAGCTGCATATATTTCAACTGTTGACTCATGCCACTGTAGCAAGATAAGGTTTTTCACTTCACCTGCAAAAGGTTGTTGATTCCAGCTAGAGACACAAATTCCCTCTGGGGTTGTTTCAGGAAGAGCATCTGTTGTGCAACTCCAAATGAAAACATGCAAAGCTACCTCCTGTGGCAAAGGAACAGCTGAAAGCAGCTTTCTTGTCTCTTGTTTTATTGTTGTGGCCATCTATCGCCAACAACCTGATTGTTACAAATTCCATGCAATGTTTTATAGAAATGAAATATATTTATCTTAAAGCCATGCTAGAAAAGTGCTGTGTCGCATTTTTGGTTTGGGATATGGTTATGATAGTTGTTCTTTCTTTTCCGGTTTTTATGCTAACCTCAAGAGCTGCTGATATTGAACCAAGAGTGATATTGATCTCTCATTTTGCCAAGGGAGCAAAACAACCTTTTTCCTCCCCGAAACTGACAGTTGTAGCCAGGGGAGGTTTTAGTCAAAACATACAGAAAAAGTTTAAAGAAAAGTGTAGTATAGCTAATTATCGCTTTCCTTGCACTTTTAACTGGAAATTGATTTTCAAAACTGAGCTAAGACTTGTGATGGAGTGCTGGATGCCCAAGAAGATAAAAAAAAGATCTTCCCTTTCACCTTCTTATCTCCAGATCCAACTTTATTGAACTTTGCAGTTCTGCTCTCTGGCTCTCAGTTAGGAGTTGCATTGCAGTATCAAGCCTCTTCCTTTTTATCAGCTTATGTTGAAATTGAACAAGTGTTAGAAGTTACGAGACCACAAAGCAAACATACACAAAGGATTACTTGAACACAAACAGGGATTATCCATCGAGGTCTTTATGTATCTGACCTTTGACCCTGATTATCATCTGTCAACATGTGGGAGAGTGCACTAGGAGAAATTGTGATGGGAGTAGTTGTTGACTGCACTGCACTAACAATTCCTCGTCTCATGCACAGACTCACTGTCTCTCTCTCCTTTCAG
>VUQG01004110.1:24444-44609 GCA_015106755.1 Etia nguti
TTCAGAGCCCCCCCCCCCCAAAAAAAAAGAATGATTATTGATTCAATGCAAACAAACAATTAAAAAAAATTGATGTGGGAAAAGTGAGTCTGGTTTTGTCACTCATCGATTTGCTTTTCAGTGCAGGTCCCCGATTAGTAGTAGCTGTAGTGTGTGTGTGTGTTTGGAAATGAAACAGGAGGTGCTGGACAAACAACAACAACTAGAAGACTGCTGTAAATCACTAAAATAAATATGAGAGGAAATTGATCAAAGCCATGAGGCAGCAGTAAGTAAATACAATTCCTATTGTATTAACTGATGCTTTCTTCCTCGAGTTTTTTTTTTTTTTTTTTTTATCCTTCTTGCCATGCCCTCAAGAGCTAAGAAATCTCAGACAGAGCACAATGCATAATTAAGCATAAAAATGGCACATTACTCATGGAAAATTCACAAAAAGCTTTTTGTCTCCTCGCCTGATGTGAGCCCTTCAAAACTTCATCTCACATCAGCCTAATTTTCAAGTCAAATGTAGCGCCTCATTGTCCCTCTGTGAGCATCTTGGTTTAAACTCTGCAAACCCTCTTTGGTTTTTCTGCCATTGAGTATTGAAGAAAAAAAAAAGTGTGTTCTAGCGCTCATTAAAAAAGTAAACTTCAGATATATATTTTTTTTTTGTCACCTAACGTGACAAGGTGCCGAGTTTAATTACGCTGTGCCAGCTCAAAATGACCAAAAAATTGGATTTTATTTCTGAGAAAGGAAAGACTAAAAATTGGGAGCCTTAGTTCATGAATAATCCATCAAAGCTCAACAGGTAATTCTGCGATTAAAATGAAACAAAGAGCAAATGTAAATGTCGCACATGAGAGGGAGGTGTTGCTGATTTGCTATTTGTACATAAAAAAATACTGCAAACAAATAAACTTAATGATGTTACTTCCATTCTGATGGTGTAAGCCACTAATCTTTATCTTTATTTCAGAGATTGGGAACAAAATGTACCGAGGTGGTGTGAGGCATTGTGATTTAGTGAACCCCGGACCCATTACTTGGTCTAAAATCTTACCTTTAGCTCTCTTGGGGAGCCCTAACATTTGAGGCAAAGTGCTTATTCAAATTTTATTTTATTTTGGGAGTTGAATTTCCATGCAGGAAATAGAAACAACCACTCAAGTGTTCATGCATAAAAATAATCCCTGACTGGGCCTCTTAGGTGTTCTTGTCTCGCCACGTTTTTCCTTCTTTCTTCTTGCACTGTTTAATCTGGCATTAAACAATTTGTTTCCCAGATGTTATCTGGTTTCAGCATTAGTTGGCTGCACTGTAGGATTATGTTTATTAATGGAGTTATCACAAGAGAAATCTGCACTGAGCACCCTGAGCGGTGCAGTAACATATTGATTTTCGTGTCCAAACCAAAATGTGTGTGCCTGAAACCTTTTCACAAAGGGAACCAAATGGGAAATTTTCTTATGAAGCAAACCACTGCCACCAAGTGGGCAAACTTTTTACATGCATGCTTTGGTGGATGTAGATCACAGCTGTTGTTAAATGAAGGGGGCAGAAAACACATGATTATCCTGTGTGGCACGCCTCAGTTTTGAGTAAGGAAATTAGATCATAATGACTATCTGGTAATTTCTAAAAGTCATCAGGGTTGCAAAATTTTCAGTAATAACTCACTTTTTTACCTTCTTACTTCCTTTCTTGTAGGGTCAAATGTCAGATTGCTTCTGAGTTCACATCACCACTCTTGTCAGAGAATAATTTGCAGAAAACTGAAAGCCTAAAGAGTCTCACAGGCCTGTTTTGTTTACTGATAAACCTGGCATCCTTGAGATGCCTCTCTGCTTTATCGCTCTGTCTTTCTGAGGCAACTGCAGTATGCTAATCCTTGAAGACTTCAGCTCCCACCTGCCAGCCCTCATTATTTTCATGCTATTTTTGAGATAAACAATGCAGAGTAGCTTAGTGCCAGCGAGATTTCCCTCCATCATACAGTAATGAAGATGGAGATGGCAAACAGGCCCAAAGGCAAAGAAAGAGACTTCATCAAATATTTGCCTATACCAAGGTCAGTTACTTTCAGACTACACGATACGGATCACATTTCTATTTAAAAAGAAAAACTTTTCAAATTTTTATGTTTAAGCTGAATTTCAGATGTATTATATTCACCAGCATCAGATTAGTGCTACATTGCACACTGTGTTTGGAATCATTTATTACAGATGCAGAATATAGTTTGGAATCCACAGGCCCAGACGTCATCACTCAGATCACTAAGGCTGAAAAGGGCAACAATGGCAAGGACATTTTTCTGTTTAGATTTCATGTACTACATATCAAATTTTATCCCATGGGTATAAATTAAATTACTCCGTTACTCCGTTTTGAAATAGTGAAGCTCATTGTCAAGAAAAAGTCGAGGAACAATCAACCCTTTTTGTTTCTACTAAATTTCCAATTTTTATTTGAAATAATTTTTTTGTCTTTCTATAAAACAGTGGAGAGGTGACCAGAAGAGAACTGCTCAACCAGACTGGATGTTGCAGTTATTTGGAGTCTTGGAAATGCACACAAAGTTTTAAGCTGCAGAATGTGAAGGAACCATCTGACATGTTTAAGTGGATAGAGGTACTCAAGAAGTACTGAAGAGTTCCAGTTGTGCATCAATAGCTGGGATGATTTTGTATGTAAATCTTATCATTTAGAAAGCCTTCTTAAGATAACAAATTTTTTTTCTTCCAGACTTGATGTTCAACCACAGGGCAAGTAAAAACAATGAAGAGTATGTAAGAAACATTACGCTGGAAACGACCTATCTACAATAACTTATGAATTTCTACTTGTAGTAAAATTCCAGTGTGACATCAGCTATTCAGTACAAGGGTTTAAATGCTGATTTTTAAACACAAAAAGCTACACAGGGCCCTCTTTCCTTTTCATTACCTCCATCCCTCCCCCAAACTCTTGGATCTCTTGGTCTGATCTCCAACACCTTTATCCGCATGCATACAATTACCCCCATCCCCCGGCTTCGCCCTCACACTTATGACCATTAACATGAGCACAATAGCTAAAACAGAGAGGAGGCGGCAAGCAGAAACCACAAAACCAGTCTCAAAGCTCATTGTTATTCTTTAGCCACTGGCTCGGTTTGACCTGCTCGTCTGCGGTTATATAAAGGGATTTTGTTCTTTATTTTTGCCTTGCTTATGTTTTGCACAGCATGCAATTTGTTAATATGAATAAACTGGCTATGCCTCACTTCCTCTGGGTCATAACGCACTGTGGAATGAACAATTTCACCTGTTAAGTGGTCCAATTCATCCTACCAGACAATCAAATCAGGATTCAATTGATGGAGTACAAGATTAGCTATGCTCAGAAAGAGGTTGTTGGTATCCATCCAACAACTTGGAAGGATGACCAAGTTATTTAGGAAAAGTAGAGATATTCAACTATTTCCCCATCTTCCATAGGTTTGCAGAAAACAAGGGGTGGTTTTAATGCTTTGCACCAGTTAACCAGTGTTCATGAGCTGACACAAACCACTGCCCTTCTTAGGTTCATATGCAGTAAAAAGAAGCAAAACCTGTGCTGAGAAGAAAAAAAACGTACCAGTATTCTTAACTTTACACATTTCAGACATGTAACGAAAAACAAATGCACAGGTCAAATTTAGACTAAAATTTATTATGGGGAATCCATAGGGTGCACAGTACAAAAGAGTAGCTTATGAAAAGACAAATCTTCACAGATATTTTTGTGATGTAGGTAGTTCTAAAATTAGGATGTGTGCAAAATGACACATCTTCATACATTCAATTTTTAGCTTGTTTGTTTTTTTCACAAAATTCGATTCAGTAAAAAAAATAATAATAATAATAATAAAATACTCTGAAGTACATACTCAGAGTGTGTATGACATTCTCATTGCCATGATGTCAGATACTGCCACAAATCACTGGTGTGACAAAAACATGCACAAGATGTCAAGAGAAAAGTGTCACCCGAAATGGAAACCACCTCCGATTTGGTCTGTTAAACATGATTTTTTAGCATACAGGAACCTTTTTAAGGTGGCCATTTAATCCAAGAATGTCAAGATCTTTTCCTCTAAATCTAACCCAGTAGTTAAATGGAGTGGAAAAGGAGTCAAGGTCTTCTGGTTGGCAAACCAGTGTTTATTTACACCGCTGTCACTCCTGCCTCCAATGGTGCATGAAGGCACGAGGTGAAAAGGACACCATGTGCATATTTCTGTGGTATCACTGGCCTATTGATAACATGGCAGTAACTGACATGCTGAGAGATGGGACTAGATGGTGTAATGGTTCAAGTAATACATCCAACAGTGTAATGGTACTATGAACTACTAAGTTCATAGTGTCGATTTCTAGACAAAAGTCAAGCCAGCATGTCAAAATCTTAAAATCATTTAAAAACTACCTAAATCGTCAGCTCACCAAGTCACTCCCTAATTTGTATTTTATATAAAATAAAATAAAAACTTGAAAGAAAAATGCAACCCTGTTTTTTCATAACAAAAAGTAATCTTATCTGAACACTAACACTGTTGTTTACATTCAAAGAAATTAAAAAAAATTTAAAAAAAACATTAAATCCCCAGTCCAAATACAATGAAAGACTTACACTTAAGCATCAACAATTAAAGAAAATAAAAATAAGGACACCCAAGTTATATAGTGGGGGTGAATGGAGGAGACACAGGTTCAAACAAAATGGCACATAACAAAAGCTTTGAACTGCCTTTGCCTGGAGGGTAACATGCAGGGTTTGAATGGACCCACAGCTCAGTTTCTTTTCACACATGTGCATGTGCAAATGTCCAAGAGGGAGGAATGACCTACTGGGGTGGTACTGGGGTGGTACTGGGGGGGGGACACAATGCATTTAAATGCTAAGCCCATGTATACAGTCTTTTAGAACATAAGGCAACAACATGTAGGTAGTTTGTTTAGAACAAAATGCTGAGGTATGAACGTGACGTCGACTAGCAGAGCTTTCATTTTGCTCCCGAATGCCAATTTTTTAAGTGGCATAAAAGCTTTTAAGCGTGAATTAGTGACACCCCATGATGCAAGGCTCGCTTCCACATGTAGTAGGTCGAGCGAGGGGTGAACGGGAAGTAGGACCTGAATTCTTTAAATGTGGGGAAGGATTTCTCCTCAAAGCGCTGCTGTAGGAAGAGCTTGGCCTTTGCCTTGAAGTTGGCCAGAGTCACAACATCCATCGGAAACATCGGCTCACCTACAGGTGCCTTTCTGTGAAGCAGGTGGGGGGGGACAAAGGGGGGCATGGTGGGCCCTTCTAGAAATGTAGGGCTCTCAACAAATGGGGCTACATGCTGAATCTCCACCCTGCTTTCAGTGGTCTGGTTTTCTGTACCTGTGCTCTCCAGCGTCTTGAGGACGTTGGCCTCTGTGTTCTGGGTGACCATTTTCTTCTTGTGGTTCTGGCTACTACGCCACAGCCAGTAGAGACAAGTCGACATGGAGGGGAATTTCATCTTAAACTTTGCCAGGGACCATTTGGCCTTCTGGACGTGCAACTTTGCAGCTTCTCTGAGCTGTTTTTTACTCATATATGCAAGCCTGTAGCTTCTGTGTTTTTGTCTGTAGATCCTCATCCTTGCCAAAGCAGGTTGGCTGACATTGTGCAGCTCTGGTGACAGACTTTTAGGGCTTTGACTCTTGTCTGAGCTATCCTCACTGCTGCCAGTGCTGCCTTTGTACCCTCTGTTGAACAGCATGGCTTCTCTTCTCCAGTTGTAGTAGGTTGATCTTGAGATTCCTGGAAAATTTCTTTTAAAGATCCTGAAGGGCAAGGATGTGTTCATGGCAATGCAATTTTGCAGGCAGCGCTTAGCTTCCTGCATATGTGCCACATTGTGAGCACGTTCTGCATCCAGCTTGCCAAGGTTGAGGCCAAACATACCGGCCACGCTATCATGGGGATCCAGCTCATCCTGCTTTGCGTCAGGTGATGACCAGGCTTCCTGCTCTGTGCTATCTCCTGAACTCATCTCCCCTGTCGAAGAGGTGGTGGAGAATTTTCCTCCAGATTTCATGAGTTCATGCTTCCAGTTGTAATAGGATGACCTAGAGATCTCGGGGAAGAACTGTTTAAACAGGTGCAAAGGGATGAGCTTGCCTGATAAGTAGCAAGCTTGCAAGAAATGTTTAGCCTCATACCTGGCTGCTGACTTTTTGCAGTGTTCCTGCGTCTGCCTCTTCCAACGATAGAAGGTCCTCTTGGTGATGTTGTACTTGTCTTTCAGACTGGGATAAGAAAGCTGGGGGTCCTGATTCTGCTCGTCACTCTTAATGGCTGACACACTCTGTGTGCTGTTAGGGCTTTCAAATGTAAGTTCATTTGTGCGGACTAATGCCACAAAATGATTGGGTCTGAATGATGATTCAGACTGCAACTCGCCAGACCACATAATGTGGATGGTTTGGGGCTCAAAGTCTTTCGGGCAGGTCCTCGGGCGTATGATTCTGTTAAAATAGGGTCTAATCTTCAGATTGAACATGGGGTAGATTGAGTAGATGTTGAACTGAAGAACTGATGACAGGGCGTACACATGCCACATGTTAGCATAGGTGCCAGGGAAGCAGGAAGCTTTAACATCTGCATCAAAGATGGCCTCTAATACTGTTCCAGGCAGGTTTACCATGTCCTCGGACTCTTCAGCACACAGGCTGAAGCGAACAGCCTGCAGCATCATTTTAGAATCTATCATCCCAGACAAGTAGTATCTCTTCCACAGCGCCATTTCCACTGTGGTTCGTATCTGTGAGGGACAACAACAGGGACAAAGAAAATTTTTGTTGTTATGCTTCTGTTCACCACCAGTGGATTTTAAAATTCAAGTGTAGACTTTCAACTTTAATTCAAGGGGCCTTTACAAACATTTTGCATTAACTGCTGAGGAACTGCAATTTCAATTTTATACGTAGTCCCCATTTTCACAGGCTCAAAATTATTTGGATAATGGACTGACAAGTACTTTGATGGCCATGTGAGTTTTTTTGCTTGTTATTTCATGACAAATGGCAGATATAATTTTTGAAGTATTTTTCACTTTGACTGTAATTTTAAATATGACACCCAAAATACATGTCAGTACAAGTGAGAGAGGCTAGTGTTAGGCTGAAGGAAAATAAAAGGAGTGGCTAAATCAACAATCTGGTCTATTCTTAAAAAGAATAAAATTATTTCCATGGTTAAGGAAAAAACAACTTGACAAGTCAAGATCGCTCATGAGCAGTTAGGCCTATTGTTTTCGAAGTTTACAATCAAGAGATGACTTTATGGAATAAAGGCGTGGAATATGGAATAACGAATGTAAACACGGAGGGTTTTTTTTTAATAATGTGCAAATTACTGGTTATATTCAAGATCAAGAAGTCCAGATTAGACTTTGCCAGAAAACATCTGGAAAAAGTTCTTTGAACAGATGAAACCAAGATTAACTTCGAAGGATGACAGAAAGAGAAAAGTAAGAGAAACAGCTCATGATTCAAAGCATTCCAGATCATCTGTCAGACATGGCAGAAGAAATGTTTTGGCATGGACATTTATGGCCATACCATAACACTGGAACCAGATTACTAGTGTTTAGTGATGAAATGACTGCTGGTAGCAGTAGGAGGATGAATTGTGACTTGTACAGCTCTATACTCTTTGCTCAGATATACTGCAGCCAAATGCTGCAATACTGCAAATGGATAATGACCCAAAGAATATTACAAAAGCAACCCAAGGGTTTCTCAAAACAAAGGGATATTCTTCAGTAGCTAAGTCAGACAATAGAGCACGCTTTTCTGTTATTACATATAAAACTGAAAGCAGAAAGACCCACAAGCAAGCAGCAACTGTAGATGACTGCAATGAAGACCTGGGAGAACATCACAAGGAAGGAAATACACCTTGGTGATTTCCAAGTGTTCTAGATATCACTGACTTCAAAGAAGTATTATATACTGTCCTTATATTTCAATTATGTTTTTTTTTTCTCTAATTAATGTTGAGCCAGTGTATTAAAAATGACTTTCATTCCTAAACATTTATTTATTAACACAATTTTTCCTTGAATTAAAACTAAAAGTCTAAACTTTAATCACATATTGACTGATTTAAATTCATGGTGCTTGTGTATAGAGGTAAAACTACAAAAACTGTGGACCTAACTGTATGAGCTCGTGTGCTATGTGTGCCCCACTAAACTTCTGCCAGTCTACCACCTATCCCCAGCATTTCTACAAACACAAGCATGGCTCTTTCATATTCTCATCTGTGTCTCAAATGTTGAGAAGAGAGCAAAACCGTGGGCTCTATTCCAGAAAGCAAATTTAGCGAAAACTGAGTTTGTTAATCCTGATATTAGAGAACTTCCATTTTTTGTGTGTTTTCTAGAAAGAAGCAAGCCTTAAGGTTTGGTCACATATCATGGTCACGCACTCTGAAACTTAAACAAAACCCCAACCTGGTTAGCATATATCCTTTAAAAAAAAGCGACAAGACATTTGTGGACCACTCGTTTCTTATGAAGCTTCTGATATGATGCATGCCACATGAACTCATTCTCAATTTGAAATAAGAA
The DNA here is from genome assembly GCA_015106755.1 of Etia nguti. Classification (NCBI taxonomy): domain Eukaryota; kingdom Metazoa; phylum Chordata; class Actinopteri; order Cichliformes; family Cichlidae; genus Etia; species Etia nguti. Next base: position 33,062 of record VUQG01004110.1, read on the forward strand.
TTCTCTCACTGGGTGGACATTAGGACTGCTAGCAGTCAATACCCTTACACTGAAAAATGTATATTACAGTAGTAATCACTGTTTGAATACAACAGCTTTATGAAGCTCTCAACACATAAGACACTCATTTCTCCTGCTGCACAGATTAAATATTCTTTTCACAGTTGGCATCATATTGAAGATGATTGAGAGCATTTCTGAGTGAGGATGATTGTGGTTCTTATTCCAGGATGTTTAAGAATTTAAGAAGTGGGCTTTTAAATACAGACTGCATTCATAGTCGATTCGTTCTGACAGCATTTTATATTGAAATAATTTCACAATGAAAATTAGTTGTTAAATGCAGACGAGCCTAAAGTCTGAGAGTACAAAAGATCTGAAAATGTTATGCCGACATTGATGTAATGCTGACGCCTTTGCAAGTGCAAAAAAGTGGAAAACATTATTAGTGGGAAGAAAATGCCATTTACAACTTTTTCTGAAAATAATAAAGATCAGTAAAATTTTAGGTTTTCATCTTCAAACTTTTTTGAGATATCCATGCTCATTGCTTCAGATTTCAATCTGAAAAGAAAGAGGCCTGAGAGTAGGTGGACAGGCCTTTCTTAAAAAAAAATATCTAGAAATGTATTTGAAATAGGGGTGGCTGTAGCTCAGGCGATAGAGCAGGTCATCTACCGATCGGAAGTTTGGTGGTTCGATTCCTGGCTTCCCCTAGTCTGCATGCCAAATATCCTTGGGCAAGATACTAACCCCAAATTGCTCTCCGATGCGTCCATCGGAGTATGAATGTGTGTGAATGTTACTTAGAAAGCACTTATAAAATGTGCTTGTGCGAATGGGTGTGAATGGGTGAATGCACAAGTTGTGTAAAGCGCTTTGAGTGCTCAGAAGAGTAGAAAAGCGCTATATAAGAACCAGTCCATTTACCAAATATCATTGTATATGTCCAAATTTTAAATTATATAATTTTCGTCAAATCGGAGGTTGTTTTAACAGATATGTTCTAAAAATATGACGATTTCAGATTAAATAACCCTATTGTGACCCCTAACCTGATCCCTATTTGCGGGTAATGTTGATGATTTTAAATCGTGCATTCAATATTTGACTGAAGTTCACAATTTCAATTTTAATTCAAGGGGTTTTATAAGAAAAATTGGAGTACATTTTTAGGAATTACAGCCATTTTTATATATAGTCCCCCATTTTAAAGGCTCAAAATTAATTGGACAATTGACTGACGAGCAGTTTCATGGCCAGGTAAGGTCTGTACAATTGTCATTTCAACTGAGGGGCCATAATAACTGAAAATTGATTCGAAGTGTTAAATTAGATTTTACAGATTTTCACTCTAATTATAAATATGACATCCAAAGACATGTCAGGGCAAGTGAACGAGCACACCGGCCAGCTCAGCAACACACACACACACAAAAATATATCCCAAAAGATCACAGAAGACAACTAAAAGTACAAGATGAGATAATTATTTGAGTGTTAAGGAAAACCAGGTTGATAACTTTTAATCAACTCAAGAACACTCTCAAGGAGCTTGGCACATCATTTTAAAGGTATATTATAAAAGAGACACATTCATGAAAGTAAATATGAAAAGTTTACAATGAGATGCAAACTACTGGTTACACTGAAGAACAAGGGGGCCATGTTAGACTAAAACCATCTATCAAACCCTGCACCTAGTCAAGATGAACTTGTACCAATATGATTGGAAGAGGAAAAAACTTCCCATTATCTTTCAGACACAGTGGCAGTGTTATGGCCTGGGCGTGTACAGCTGCCAGTGTAACTGAGTCACTACAGGATCACCTCTGAAGTGTACAAAGCTGATCATACAGTGCTTCAAAGTGCAAAAGAATGATGACCCAAAGAAAATTGCAAAAGCAACCCAAAAGTGTCTCAAGGAAAAGAAATGATATATTTTTCCAACGGTCAAGTCAGTCCCCAGGTCACAACCCAGCAGAATATGTGTTTTAGTGTTCTAGACTTCAGGCAGTCACAGCAAATTATTTTTATCCAGTGATTAAAGACAATCCTTATATTTAACATTACATAGCTTTGCTAATTAAATGAAAATGAGAGGCTGTGTATAGAAATGACTGTAGTTCTTAAATATGTTCATTGCCTTTTCCCTTCCACCAAAACCAGGTGTAACCTTTTTGAACCGAGGCAGTAAATTTAGACTATTAGCGCACAAGATCCTGCTTACCTGTAACTCCAAGCTCAGTCCAGTGTTGCCCACTAACAGCAAGCTGATTGCATCGAACAGTAAGTTGCCTTCTCCATCACAGTTTAGAGGCAGGAGGCCCCTGGGTGCATCAGCTGGGTACAAACCATGAGCAGCATCGTCCACTCCTGCCCACTCAGGGAAATCCTGACAGGTGGTCTTGGGCAGCTGAAAGGCAGCGAGGACCTGCTCCACCTTCTGGGCCACTTTGGTCACTGCATCCAGGCCAGAGCTCTCTGTGGCCTCCTGGAGCTCTCCCAGAGCAGACAGCATGACCTCGTCCCTCTGAACCATACCTGTAGATCACACCAAATCTGCAATGAAGGAGGATGAGATAAGACCTAAAGGAAAAACAGTAGTGGGAGAGAACAATTCCAGATCCTGGGAAAACTGAAGATTATCTGAAATTTAATTATTTAAACTCTTAAAAATGACTGGTAAATCTTATCCCAATGCCTTTATCACAGGTAAACTACATTACTGAGATTACAGTGGCTGACACATGTAAAAGCAACAACTGCAACAACTTTAACCCTGAGTTACCAAATGCTGTTGGTAACAGATAATTCCACACCACCTTCTCCTTAATTAAGGAAAAGCTAACCTGGAAGTTAAGTTAAAGCATGCAAGCATAACGTGAGTTTTATTTTTAGAAATGTAACATTATTATGTTTTCTGTACAAGCACAATGTAAGCACGTGATAAAATGTTGATTATCAATTATAAAATTAAAGGGAGCTCAAAATATTGCTAGAAGCTCTCAATGCTGCTAACAGGCCTGACCTCTCCAACAGTGAAGCGAGTGAGTCAACACAGGTACGATACAGTTACATTAGAAACACTAGAATCTCTTAATGCATCAAAGCCAAACCCAAATAAAACTGGATTAGACTAAACAAGTCCCATGCTTCTGGAAATAAAACCTTTTAATTATTCAAAGTCTCAAAAAAACTTTATGTTTAAACTTTAGATAAAACAGTGCATCACACTTCCGTAGTTTACAGGTCACCTAATAAAAATGCAATCAACAAAAAGTTTTTAAAATTGGTCTGGGTCATAGTAGGCCCGTGATTTATATTATATTTGTTTTTATTAAAATAGAGAAATGGTTAGCTATATTTTTTAAAGGACAAAAAGAGAGAAAGAAAAGAAATGGGAACAATTTCAAAGTCATTACCTAGTATATGGCTCAATTTGCGCTGCGCCATGGCTTGTTTGTTTTGGGGGTTTTATTTACCCGTTTTTCGTTTTGTTTTTGTTTGTTTGTTTGTTTTTTGTTTTTGGTTTCTGCAAACGCTTATTGATAACTTAAAAAAATTACGAGTGACGCCTTCTTATTCACCAAAAACTGTACGAACACGTAACAGTAACTCCACATCACAACCCAAAACAATGATGGAAGCCATCATCTTTCTTACCTGAGCGTCCAGTGACCTAAGATGAGTATCAATGAAAACCACGTTCTCTTACTGGAGGGTTTCACGGATCATAGATTGCTTTCACGCTGCCAGTGTTTTAATCCATTGCGTCCGTTTAACCTCCGAGAGTCCTGTCCTCCGGTGTGCAGTTGAGATTTGGACACCGATTAGCAACACCTCCCTTCAGGAAACAGTCCGCGGACGACCCTGGTCTCCTCTCGCCCTCCCTCCCCGCGAAACACCTCCTCCTTTTCTCGTCTTCCCCGCCTGCTCCTCCTCACGTCGTGCCAGGGTCAATTTCAATGTGAAGTGTTAACAGGAGTAAAAGTGTTAGGGACCATAAGAAGAAGGTACTTGTAGTTTTTTGCTCAACGCGTTTTGGCTTGTGTTTGTTCACACTGAAAAGTTCACTTTCAAGGTTATTTGTCAAGTGCTCTCAGGTCCAAAGAGCAGCGAGGGCTCATTTTTGCTTCATTAACTGACCATCCTTACCTTTACGCAGCATAAAAATACACGCCGTCAGTTTATTTTTTTATTATATTTTTACTTCCACTCAGAAGACTGCAAATCAGTTTTAGATTGTCCAGGGTAGACAGTAATGTAAAGCGCTACTTAGTTATTGAAGTGGATATGTGTAGACAGGGTGTGGACATGAGACTAGAAAAAGGCTCCAGAAGCCCAGGTCAACTTCTTTCTCTACTGTATCACTTTTAACACCTCCTCTCCTGCCTTTTGCAGGATCTCAGTAATCAAGGCCTTTTGTTCCACACACACACACACACACACACAACAATCCCAGTGACTACCCCAACCCCCCACCCCCCACAGCTGGAGGACACTCTCTCTGACTTTTTTTTTTTTTTACCTCCAAAACTCCCCCATTGCATTCACACACCAGGGGACAAGAGCATTTGTCCCCCCAAAGATCTGTGCAATCCAAGTTCTGAGCAGACTCACTGGTGCCTGAGTTCACCGGGGTTCAAGGCTTTGGTCTGAAGCTTATCAGCTAATTGGTCAATGTGTGAATGTGGTCCCTCGTGTGGGGGGTTTACAGTAGAATGGGTACATTTTACACTTTGGTTTGTATAGTTAACACTGCAAATAATGCATACAAACACCCACTTGTTAAAAGGTGCAGCTCTAGGTGTGTGGACAATTTCTTTTCCTTCCTTTAGATTTGCATCCATTGTCTTAGTTTAAAGTTTAAAACATGTGAACATCCACAGAAAGGGTTCACTTAAACGTATATTTTGAAAGATGATGACTACGATGACACGGAAGTTCCCAAAGTCAGAACAGAAATGGGCAAAGAAGCTTTTAAATACACCGCCATTTTTTTGCCCCTGGATAATCTAGGAAAGGAGCTGAAACTGTCAGAACAGGCTACCACAAGGGAGTTTAGGTCGGTTTCAAAAGCTTGAGAACATAGTTCTTTTGGCCCATAAAGCTGCTGTGAAATTCATTTGAAACTGAATCTTGTTTTTCCGTAAGATTGCATATGAGTTGGATTTTGTCTTCCCTAGCTTGTAGAGTGTGGCAGTGCCATTTTGGCAAGGTCCATCTGGAAAAGGTGATTTTTGATCTCAGCAAAACTTCACTTGGATGAATAGAGTGTGAGAGATTACATCATTACAAATTTGACTGAAAAGTACATTTTATGTAGTTCTAGTTCAGTAACATTTTAAACCATCTTCACGTCTGCTCTTAAATTTCTTAAATTTCATCTGTACTTTAGTACCTTTGGGGCAATTGGCAGAAAAGGTGCTTTATGCATCTTCACTTCTTGCATTCCCATGTTTGAACATAAAATAAGTGTACGCCTTCAGAATTTGATAAAGATATTTGCTTCTACTTAACATTGTATGGAATAAGTGCCTTTTTGGCCAATTCCAGTAAGGCTCCTCATGTGTATTCATGCCACCTTTCTTGTCAGTGTTTGTGTCTTCACCATCTCCTCAACCCCCGCAGACTCCTGGCTTTAGCCTTAGGTGTGTAGATTAGCTGTGCTGCACTGCACTGTGAACACAGTAGTGGGCTGGCTGTAAGTATTTAAAATGTAAATAGGGCAGCACCGGGACCGGCTCCGGGAATTTCTTACCTGCTGTGGATGCATGTCTGTGTGTAAGTGTGAGAAAGAAGGGACAGAGCTTGAGATTGCATCTAACATTGCACTCTATACAAATTTAATTTACAATAATGGCACAAATTGCAGAGTCGTCAGTTTTTTTGTACTCCATCACTTGCATGAAAATGCGACTCTGCTAAACGATTTATGTTTATGTTTATCAATCCGGTGTTTTGTTTGTGTATATGTGTTTCAGTTTTTTCCCCCAGTTACTCCACCTGGTTTGCAGAGCAATTCGTTTAACTTAACGAGTACTACAATTTGCATAACAGTGGCCAAACATGGAACTGATTTGGCTAAATCTAAATATTTTAAAATATTTTAAAAATTCAGTTTTCAGTGTTTTTGAACTTGATATTGTACAGCCAGATAATTCTGGAACTTAACATGCAAAGCATACAGTGATTAACAAGTTAATTAGACCACCACCCAGTGTGTGGTTTATATGTTGGAACTGCCCGGTAGTGTGTTTTATGTGTTATGCTTCTGTAATGGTTAATCCACCAATATGTCCAAGCCCTTTAACCAAAATGTGGTTTTTATTGTTAAAATATAATTACTGTTGCTATGAATGATTTTTTTTCTTCTAATTATTGTTTAAAAAGCACATTATCATTTTTGATTAAGTTTTTTACTTGCATTCCTAAACATAAAAATTAGTTTTAGAGGTTGAATGTGTTGAATGTGCTGGTTTAAAAATTTGAATTTTTAATTTAAAAGTGACACAAGTAATAGTTCTTTATATCCATGTAGCAAATAGGTGCAAATTTACCCACTATGAAAGTCTCATGCTTCAAATATAATAATATAAAATGAAAACACAAGTTCTGATGTCAGGAAGGTCTTTGTGTAAGCATTCACACAGTTAAAATAGAAATTTAGGAATGTGTTTGTGGTTTCCTGATGTCCCACATTGTTACTATATACTAAGTTATTTTACAGTAGGTTCAGTTAAACTGGTCTTGTAGTCCATTCTTTTGTTTGATTGTGTTGCATTTTTGTAAGATCCAAAGTTTTAAGTTAAAACATCTACTTACATCCCTTCAACTTTCTTCTTTTTCTTATCTCATTTCTTGTCTCATTTTCTTGACACTGATAATATTGGCCAGCTGAAAGTTGCAAAAAATTCTTCATCTGTTTCCTTTCTTGTCTGTAGAGTGCCACTTCTACCTGCTTTAAATGCCAGGTGTCTTTCTTTTGTTGTACTACCTAAATTTTCCCGGAGGAACCCACCCGAGGGATTAATAAAGTTTTATCTTATCTAATCTAATCTAAATACCCTTGCCATTGTTTAACATTAACGTGTGCGTTTCCTATTCTGACTGGCTCGTTTGGAACTTGTCTACTTTCCCATTTCAAGGGATTCTTGTGTGGTAGTACACAGTAGTTGATATACTAGATCTTGGTGATTTCTCACAGCTCAGCCCCTACAAATGAACTCAGTGGATTTTTTACTAGCTTTTCTTTTCTTTTCTTTTCTTTTCTTTTCTTTTCTCATAATCACCCAAGATTTTTTTATAACATCCAGACTGGCTCCAGACTGGCTGCTATAACACAGTAGGACAAAGTTAAATTTGATTTGTTCTGCTACCTGCGTCCTTTTTTAACTCATACTTTTTTCAACAACCCTACCTCTTAGCTGGATAGCTTTCTTTACCTGACCATCAGTCGTTCCCTATGGAGCCACAGTGGCATTTCGAATGCCTCAATCATATACTGGTGCTGTTTTCATTGCCCCTAAGCAAATCCTCGGAGCACAAGCCTGAATAATATTCAGGTGTGACGATGCCGACTTGGCTGCTGAACCATACCCCGCACATTGATTTCCTTTTTGCCCAGACGATCTATGCATGTATATATATTTTAATAATGCAGTATCAGCTCCTCGTTCTTGCCCCACCACATAACCCATGACATTACTGACTTTCTAACTGTATTACTCATATGCAGTGCATGTTAGTCTCAGGTCAAAATTTACTCTCTGGTCAACAAAAGTTTTCAACTTTTACTAGGTTATCTACTTTCTGCCGACTTTTATTAGTGATTTTTTTTTTTTTTTCACATTTAGAATTTAATTCAATTCCCCATCTTTCCACTTTCCACCAATTTGTCCACTTTCCTATCATTTTTTTAAAAATTATATCTTCAGTATATTATTCCATTATATCATGTGTTTACCTCATTCAGTGCAGTTTGATCATCAAACTCTTATTTCTTTCCACTGCATACGCTCTTTCCACATCAGATAACACTGTAGCTACTGCCTGTTAATTAACCTGGGCAGAAGAGGTGATCCAGGGTGGAGCCTGCTTTGAAGAAGAGACGCAAGAAAAGAACTAAAGCATGAGACTTGACAGCACTAGGGGGTGGGGTGTCTTTTTGTAATGAATTCTAGTCATTGTCTGTGTAGTTTTCCCCTTTTTCCTTGTAGAACAGTGTATTTCCTATATGCTGTTGTTGTTAAGTCAGTTAGAAATGGGTAGGCAGAAAATCTCTTTGTCCAGAGGAAATCAAAATTTGCTATTGCCACTGTCACTTCCTATACTGTTAACCAGTTACCATCACTATATTTCTCAAATTAATGGCAACCATTCATGTAAGAGTATGACTCAGGCCTAAAGCACAATTATCATCCATCTGAACCATGCTAGCAACGTCACGTTTGTCATCTTATCATCTGTTTATTTTAGATTTAAACACACTTTTGCTTAAAAATATCTAACACCTTAAATTATATTTAAATGTTTAGGAAATACACATAAGCAAACTCAATGGATTTACACTTCAATCTCAAAAGCAAGCAGATGTTTTTTAATATATCAAACACATCAATGCTGGAAATGTAGTGATATTAAATACATGGCAATGGTTTTCTTTTGTTTTGTGAGAGAGATTATTGTCTGCATGCATCACATCATCTGCATTCATAAGCTAAACACAGACAAATAGATATATTTATTCACTTTAAAAGCAGGTTAGCAGTTTGCGTTCTTTGAAGACTTATATTGGTGGAAGTAATTGTGTTAGATGGGTCATTAAGTAACTGAATTCCTGCAAAAATAAATAAATACAAAATACAAATACATGCATTCATATCATTGATACTGTGTTTACACGAATTTAGCAACTGCACAGATTACATAAGTAAGCCATGATAACAAATCTAGCGTTATGACTGTGTATTTGTAAAAATAGCATAGGGACCACAAAAACAGAAGTCATAGGGGACTAGCACATGGAGCATAAAGCCTACAAATTACAGTTATACAAGCCTTTCAGAGAGGCATAAAATGTCCATACTTGCATTCGAAGTTTAGGAAAACTTACTTGCTTTTTTTGCTGTTTACAATAAAGTATTACACATTCCACCACCCCCACAGCAGCCCCAATTGTGCCCTTTTTGCGGTCTGAAAATGGAGATTAGGTGCTTTTTAAATGTTGAAATAATGTTCTGTAATGATAAGACATGTTCTTTAACACCACATCTAATCCTAAAGAATAAGAGCTAGAAAATTGGCAATGCTGATATAGTGTCTTGGTGTATTTCAGCTTTACCAGGTTTTATCATCACTGTTATAATCAGATCACTTCTAACTAACTCTCTTTAATGGGGTCTCTTTAAGTGAAGTGTGACAAATTAGTTTATCTTATGGCCAAAAATAATGGAAACAGATTTCTGCCAAAATAAATAAATAAATAAAAGTGAAATAGACTGGTCATCTTTTGCTGTACTTGGGATGATGCTCACAGGTGTCTGAGCTGGTAAAAGCAAAATTTACAATGCAAAAAACCCCTCTAAATAATATATAGATCTTGCTGGATTAGCTGAAATATGTAAAGGAGGATTATAAATTCACATATGCGGAACAAACCTTTTCTATTGTACCTGCATAAGAATAAATCTGTACTTAGAGGTTCAGGTGCTTGATCCACGATGAAGCCTCTTTCTCTCCATTTCAGAGCTACAAAAATACATTTGTTATTATCTTTTCTTTTACTTTCAGTAGCTCAGAGTCTACTGGTCAGGGTTAACAATTAAACAAACCTGACACCCTGACCCGCAGCTCCACTGAAGTTTTGGCTTGTCCATCCACAATCACCCAGCACTTGAATTTCTTGTTTTCGGGACTTTGAAGACTGACAGTCAGAGTTATATCACAAGCAGTCTGCTGGTTAATCTGATACTGAGAGTCCTCTTGTGTCTGAGCACCAGTTTCCATGTTTATGCTCCAGGTAGGTGAAGAGAATACGCTGTAGTGACAATGTTTCATCGGGTACGAGGTTATGAGAGAAACGAGAAAATGTGTTAATTGCATAGATTCTTCATTCATGGCTTTCTCATTATTAACCCACAAAAAAGGCTTTCATGTTGACAGTGCTTGCTGATGTGAGGAGAGTGGCAGTGGTGATGTCCAGCATCTTTCACTGTGAGATCTTTGATTCTTAGAGTGCATTTTGAATCATGATCCTATGATCTAGATGCCTGGATCACTCCATTAGGAAGTACAGCATTGTAATCAGTTTCTATTTTTTGTGCCAAACTTTTACACAGCAAGGAAGCAGATAAATCTTTAGCACATGGAAATGTAACATTATAAACTCGTTCTGAAAATATTGAACAATCTTTCCCAATTACACCTGTGGAAAGAGGAACAAGAGGCTCTAAGATCCTGGAAATAAAAGATTAGATTATCAGACTGAGATAGCATGATGAGACTGGGTTCATTTGTCTCTCACTCTACGTGTTCTGATCAAAGATAAAAGCAGCAGCCACATAATAATATATATTATATTATTACCAACCATCCCATGTGTGAATCTATTCACAAAAAATTCAGGTTTACTGTCATTGCGCTCCAAGTGAAATTGAATTCAGTGGAACGCTGTAATACAGCCTTTTGTGTAATTTCTGAACATTTACATTTACATTTAGTATGTTCAGTACCTATATAGTATATATAAATACTTTATGAGTACAGGAGAAGAATGGATTAACAGGTGGAGATTTTAAAAGATAAAAGAAAAAAAATTATACTCTGCACAATATGTCTTTCCTTTGTAATGCTTGTAATCTGTGCAGTTGGATTCTCTAAGCACCAAGATTCTCTTATCCTAACTTTTTATAAATTCTGGTTCACACTTTACCTTGAACTCATGACAGTATCGACTGAGGTCAATAAAAATGAAAACATCCAAGGTTTTTTTTTTGTTTTGTGTTTTAACTATAGCATCACAAGTGTGCATTTTGTGTGTTTTATTTTGTATTCACTTTTGTGTCTTTAGTTGTTTTGCTTCCCTTGTTACTCTTAAACTGTGGCTTTTATTTAGTTTTATGTATTTATGTATTTTATGTCCATGGTATAAGTAGATCTATTCTGGTAAAAAAAAAAATTATGCAAGTACCTATAATATAAAATTATATATTTCTACCACATTCTACTTAACTATCAAGTAAATAAACACACAGATAATATTCATCACCTGTTCAGCTCTGATGATTCAGTAAGGACATCTCCTGGTTTCATCTTCATGTTTCCCTCTCACCAGATATCCAAACCGATATCATGACCAGCAGCTTTTACGGCTGTGGCTCCAGCAAACATCAGCTGATACTAGAATGTAATATTAAATAAATTGTAAAAACAGCTTATCAAGCTTAAACATGCTGCTGTTGTTTAGCGCGACATCCGCTGGTTTCCTCTTTCTGGCGCAAAGTGGGCGATAAACAAACAAGAGAGACGGGACTTGTGACAGAAA
>VUQG01004112.1:0-11538 GCA_015106755.1 Etia nguti
GGTGTTTTCACTCGTGGCAGTGTGGGGTACGTGGAGGTGAATACGAATACGTAGGCTGGCATGCCACTCCCTGCAATAGCATACTGATGCTCCGGACAAATCCTCATTAAATGATTCAAATATTCTCTCAGCATGCCCAAATAACTCCAATAAGAGTTGTATTTGCGCACGGCTGCCTTATAATAATCCGCTTTTTTCATTCATATAATTTCCAGATGCACTCCCAATATGTACCCCGCAGGCCGGTGGTTTATTCCTAAAACGATACTTTATATTATTGAGTAGTTTAATGTAATTGCGGTGTAACTGGATCATTTTTAACTCCGCAGTGCTTAAACATGTGTGTCAGAGAGTTAGCGTGGATTTAGAAGAGATGGTCTATGACAGTGTTGTGAAATTCTACAACAATAATATGATGTCTTATCAAACTAAATCCCCTATGCTGCATGCGGTTATTCAATACTTTCGAGTAGACTATAGGCTTTCACAGGTCACAAACGCTGTCCGTTACGCGCCGCATGGCACAGAAGCTCAATATTTTGGTCAGGGGTGCCGTGGAGCGCTTAAGTGCGCGCGCGCGTGTGTCTATGTGTGGGTAGGCTGAGGTCACTCTTATGCCTCTGAAACCCGCATTGCTGATGCGGGCATCTGTCCATTGTAGGGATATTTAATAGGGTGCATGATCACGCTTCCCTCCACCGAGGTAGAACTCAACATCCGTCTGAAAACTACTATTTATTTCACTCTTTTTATTATTATTATTATTTTTTTTAAATAGCAACAGCTTATTAACAGGTGTTACATCGTCGAAAACGCCTCCAAAGCGAGAACATACTGTAATAATGGCTGTGACAGCAAGGTTCACGCAGAGGACAGGATTCAGAAAAAAAAAGTGCTCTGTTTCTTCCCTGTTTGGCTTTTCAGAGGATGGGAAGCTGCTTTGGGGCAGAATCCTGATTGTGTAATAATCCCATCTGTTAGAGGTGGAGTGGCATAAACAACTATAAACGCTAACTGTAGGTAATTATTCGTGAAGTCAGAGTTAAGAACAGTGAATTCGTTTTGGGGTTTTTTACAAAGTGTACCTTTGCTCACTTATAAAAAATAGCATGAGGGCATGATTTAAAAATATTTAACTCATGGTTTCACTGTAATTGTATGGTGTATAATTGATGATGACATTCTTTTGACCCACAGCAGCTATCTGAAAAGGTCAAATGTCACAGCAATAGGTCATTACTCCCTTGAAGTGTTTTAGAGTTCAATATAGATCCCTGAGGTGACTCCATTGTAGTCTTTGCATACATTAATGAAGCACATTTGGGATAAACATAAAACATTTGGAGTATTTTAAAACCATATCTAGAAATTTTACTTATTGTGCTTTAATAAATTTGGGGAACTCATAAGAAAATGGTCAAAAAGAGAGGCAGCAGATATCGATTTTCTTTTTTTCAGAAAGGCTGGATCCCAGATGGCCTGCATCACTACTAACAGTATCAGTTTGTGTGACCTTCCCTGCCAGTTTGCAACACAGACTTTCTGATAAAAAGTCTCAAAGTCAAAAACACCTGACATCATCACAGCTTTTAAAAAAAAAATCTTTGTAAAGCTCCTCCGAAGCTGCAGAGAACAAATGGGATGACCTTTTGTGCATGTATCAGTAAAACAGCCTTGCCAACTTTCCTCGCGTGTGTTTTCTGTGGGAAACTGTGTGACTGCGTGTCACTCTTTTTGGTCACAGTAAAGGCGGTGTGAATCAGCATGCTGATTCATGTCAGAGGGTAACAGTACGAGACTCCTGCACATGCCTTAGTATGTTATGTAATGATGTCCAGTGATACTGTGCCCGAGGGGTCCGTTTTCTTTCGCCTGTTTGAAATAAATAAAAAATGAGTGTTTGCTGCTGTGAATTAAGACTAAAACGAGTGTTTTAAGCTTTTGACAGGACATGAAAGGAGGACAGTTTCACAGTATCACTTCCTTTGGCTTGCTAAAAAAGGAAGTTGTGAGGAGTTTAAACAGGTTATAAGGTGACATCTTGTTTAAATCATCTTAAGGTCCTAGCTCCTTTTCACCCATTCCTCACAGCTCAAATATACACAGGTGACGGTATGTTTTTAACGATGAAGAAAAAGAAATGAGCTGAAAAGTTTGATTTGTAAGTAATTACTTTCTTAGAAACTTTCATGTATTACAGAGAATTTTTCTTTTAGAACCGAAATTGGTTATTTTTCTTCTGAAAATTTCATATATATAGATTAACTCCAATGGGAGTCAATTCATTATGATTTGTTTGTACCCTGAGCTCTGAGAAAAATATAGTGGGTTGAGCTTTGAACTTGTGGCACCTAAGCTCTCAGATGGATTAAGTAAACACATAACAGCAGGTTATGATTCACATTTTTTGATTTTGCTCATACTTTGTGGTGTGAAGATCCTAAATCTTTAATGGTACTGACAAATTGTGAGATTTCAGCAAGTTATTTATTTCAAAAAGACTCATAGTGGATTCTATTTTTTATCAGTTACTGGCATTATTCACAGGGTGTCTTTTCTGTTTTAACTTTGAATCCCAAATGTGTGATTCACAACTTGGTTATCATCGTATAAACTCACTGACTAGTTCTCGTGACCATATTTATTCTGTTCATTAACTATATTATGTACATTATAAAGACCTGATTTGAGAATGGTATTAATAAAAGGTGGTTTATGCTATGAACTTGTTATGAGTTATGAAGTATGAATAAATAATAAATATAAATGTCACTTAAGATTAATATTGTCACACTGAAGAGCCTGCTAATGCGGTTGACTAACAAATGGTAATCCGCATACACTGTATGGACAAAATGACACTTTATACCTAGAGAAAAGCAATGGAAACCCATGCCATGAAGCCCCCAGTGCACAGTTTCTGTGCTGATGTAAATACGTTGGAAGAGTAGAATGTGAAAGCTACAGGAGTCGCACCCTGCTGGCCATTAAAACAGTGCAGGTTATAGATTCTTCAACTTCACACACTTTCCAATGCCTAATCTCTAAAGCTAACCCTAACCTAAAACACAGTTAACTGAAACCTAATTGATTCACCTAATGGGTACTTGTCTTTCTTTTGTTTCCACAATAGATAGAGACAACATGTTAATACCTGGACCAAAACCAGAGAGTGTGTCCTCACTCTTTATGGACAGCATCTCTGTGTTAACTGTTGTCCTCCTGAGTTTTCTGAGAGATGACTTCTTGTCTCACAATATGTGTAGAGATGGGTTGTTACTTCATTTATTAGGAGAGATGCACGGCTTGGCAAAAAAGTGGTTGAGTTTATTGTCAGTAGCCAGAGATTGCAACTGCAGTGTTTTTTGAGTTTTGTGAATATCTCACCATGGTAACAGCACCACATCACTCATTTCTGTTATCTAATTATTCCATTTGAAATATTTAAAATGAATAATTTGTGAACTAACTATATCTCTTTAGAGTATATGTAGATATGGTATGTAAGTTATACAGTATATATGGCATGCGTTACACAAGGTCAAATTTGTGTTTGTGTGTGTGACAGTGTCACAGTCACATTCATATGATTGTTCTGATACACTGGAACCATGTGATTCCTAATTTGAGGACATTCTTGAATGAAATTTCTCCCATTATCTTGTTGTGTGTCATGTAATACACATTTCCCTAACATGAAGCTCATGAAGTTATTATTATCATGCTTAACTCTCCAATTTTGATGGTATTGTTGATACTGAGCTGATCTAAACAGCAGTTTCTACTGATTCTGTATTGCAGCCACTGATCATGGAAAACAGACAGCATCTTCTTGGCCATTTCATCTGTGTATCCACATAATTAGGTTACATATATATATGATGATGTGGGTAAATGTAAGTGTGTGCATGTCAGTATTTTTAATAGATGGGAGATCTCTTTCAAAAATCATGATGATCATGATCATTACAGTTGAAGGATGCTCTGTAGTTTGGAAAGCTGGACTGCAGCACAAATTTAATTAAGAACATAAGCAAACGAGAGAAACAAGAAAAAAAAAGAAGCAAGATACCCAGAAGGATTGCAGCTCAGTGGTGACTTAAGTTTAGGGCACTTAGTTGAGAGACTCATGCAATATTCAAACTGCAGCCATAACTAGACTGAAAATCTTCTTGGTAGTTCTGCTAACTTGGGATGACCCTCATCCTAATAACCCGGAACTCAAAAATCCTTGTCAGGTCTGACAGCAGCATGAATCAGCACTAAGTTACATTTAGTCATTTGGAGCCAAAACCCAGCAAACTTTACAGACACTTAGCAGAGAATTGCAGTCACTATATATATAATGCAAAAAAGAGTTAAACATATAAGTAGGTAAATTATTCTAGTAAAACATCAGAAATTGTACTTCAATGAATCCATAAAAAATCCCTTCATTTATTTATTTGCGTGTGGTTTTAGGCTGTAATCTAGTCAATTAGATTTTGAGATGTTCTGTTTCTTGTTGCTATAATGTTCTGTACAATCTGATCTCAAATGAGCAGTCTGTACAAAGGCACTGCCTGCTTATCTCTTCATCTTTACTTCATTTCCTCACAGTGACAACTTATCTAAGTTGTTAGGCAGCGAATTGTGTTGTCTAATTGCTTGGCAATCTGTCTCATAGTGTAGAGCAACAAATCCACTGAGCTATGCTTTAAAAACACTCAATACTACATGCATCAGTTTGCCGGCATGCGCTTGAGTGTCTGCATTTGCATAATTATATGTACGTGAGCATATATCCATGCAGCTCTTTTTAGAGTGTCCTGCGTTTGCGGTTTTGATGTTTTCATCTGTGGGAATTATTTCTATAAATAAACAGCAGCTCAGTGGTGTGTTCATCACAGAGGTTGGTGCTTTGGTGAAGGTCAGTCCCCACAGAATACGGATGATGGGGAAATTCAAGTGGATGCACAATTGGGATGCTATATTGGGATAGAACTGAGGTACTAGGCTCTGGATATAGCTGGATATAGAAATGACGAGCTGGTTGCTGTTTTGTTTTTCACTGGATTGCTTTACTTAAATATTTATTTTAAAGCAAACAAAGGCATCCATGTGAAATCCAAGTCTTTTAAGAAACACTAGTAAAGATGTTTTAATGAATGTGTTGAAAGTAAAGATTTTATACCTTTGAACTCCAAGTTCTGTAAACTGGTGGGTTTTGAAGAAAGGGTAGTTAATTTGAAACACAAATTAATGCGTGATCTGAAGCTTTTCCTAATGATTTTGAAAAATATTTTTTTAAACAGTACCATCACATTTAGTATCTTTTTTGGGTTCTTCAAGGGAATTTCTCAAGGCAGTGAGCAATCTGGAAGACTTGGATGGACACTAGCTGTAACTGTGTCAAATGTGAGAAAGTTTACAGAGAACTCTAATCTTCTAGTTCGTAGTTCTTATTGGAAGATCGGTTCCAACAATTATCATCTACGCTGACCAGCCACTTTGTTCTGTAGACCTTGCTAGTACCAATTTAGATCTCCTTTTGCCTTCAGAACTGCTTTAATTCTTCATAGTATGGATTCAACAAGGTGCTGGAAACATTCCTCAGAGATTTTGGTCCACATTGATATGATAGCATTGCAATATCTGTAGATTTGTTGGCTTCACATTCAAAATGAATCTTGAGATCTGATGACTGTGGAGGCCATTTGAGTGCAGTAAACTCATTGTCATAATTAGGAAACCGGTTTGGGATGATTTGAGCTTTGTGACACAATGCGTTATCCTGCTGGAAGATCAGAAGAGGGTACACTGAGGTCATAAATATGACTCTTCAGTATATGGAGATAACTTTCAAAGGGCAAGAATGTTGGTTCTTTACCCTTAAATTACCATATACAGTAATGATCTAAAAAGGGTCTGCTGTTCATGTTGATTTAACACAAATGAAATAAAGGTATAGCCCTAACTCTGGTCTCAGAGAGGGAGAGAGCAGTTTAGGTACTGCAGTGTATCAGAAATCCAGATCCTTTGTTTCTCTCTGTTTAAAGAATAATGAAGCTTATAGTATCTGCAAAATTACCTCAACTCCTGTAATCATTGCATTTGATTTAATAATAATAACAACGATAAGACAAGCAAACAGATAGATAGATTTCATACATTTTACTGTTTTCCAAAACTAAGGAATTACTAAAATAAAAAAAACATTGGAGACCTTGAAATAGATGATCTATAATCATATCACGTTTCAGCCCATATCCCTTGGTCTGTTTTGACGTAGTTGCATGGAGACAGCTATTTTAATTGGTCTGGGGTTTCATGAATCACCTCATGCTCCCTTTGCTCTCTGGGGCTGATTATGAAAGCTTGCTGCTGCCTAATGGATGCAGAATGAGTTGTCTGTGGTGTTTGTCACCGCCTCTCTACTGCTTCACCCTCCTGTCTCCCCCAGTCCTTTTTGTCAGATCAGTCACAACTTTCACATCTTTCTGCTCTTTGTGTCTCATAGCCGTGGCCTCAGTGCTTGTCTGGGCTATATGATGAACAGGCCATGGTGCAGACAACACCCTTCCATGTGTTTGCATTTTTAAATTTATCTCATATAGAGATAAAATGACACACCTTATGTTTGAAATAGCTGTTTGTCCAACACTATTGACGATCAGTTTGTTTTTTTTAAAATCAGATCTCTGTAAGGTGTTTGATTTGGTTTCATGTAAATTACATTCAGTCTTATGCCTGCTTAGCACTCCACCATTTATAATACTGGTGTTGTGTTATTATTAATATTTTAAACAGGATGTATCATTGACTCAAGATCGCTTTTTCAAGACAGACCTGTGTACAAATGACATCTACAGATTAAGAGTACACAGACTAATAGACAGGTAGAAAATTCAAGGACACATTGTAGGCGTTCAGATATTAAGAAAAGCATGTGCAAGGACAGTTGCATACAGTTTCCCATATTTTAAAATGCTGTAATGAAATCACAGAATGTAGCTTTGCAGTCTTTTGTAGCCTTTCCATTTGTTTTTTTTCCAAGTTCAATGTCAGTAAGAGGCACAGCTAATGTTAAAATCTCCAATGACCTGTCATTGTATCCATATAAACTATCACCATAATAATAATCAAGCTCAGACAAAATTATACCTAATACAATAGTTAATGAGAACCAAGATTTGTTTTTTGTATTTGTATTTGTATTTGTATTTGTATTTGTATTTGTATTTGTATTTGTATTTGTATTTGTATTTGTATTTATATTTATATTTTATATGACAATGGAGGGTTTTAATATGGACTGTATGCTGGATACTGACCTTGGTGACCTTGTGAATAGTTTTCAGTTGGTTTTATCAGAATGAAAAACAAGCTTATGTTTCATAAGATAATTTTGAAATGCAAACTTTGGATTTTTCAATAGCCAGATCAAGAAGGACCCAGTGGCATATAAGATAGTGTCATCTGCATAAAACTCGGTTTCAAGATTTAGGAGGTGCAGATTATACTGTAGAAGGTGAATAAAAGAGATCTAGCAATGTGGAATGCCTGTAGTAATGACAGGGAGACTTGACCTGAAATCTTTGGAGACTGCTGATAGAAAGATTGTCATAAAAACCATTTAATGGACTGTCATCTAAACTAATTGTAACCGATTGTATCAAAGGGGGAAATTAACCATAAAAAACTAAAACCATTTTTCCTGTTCCAGGCCATAAACATACTAGTTTCTGCTATAAAGTTGACTTTAGGAGACAGACTCTTAGTTACAGGTTTTGGTACTTCATATAAAATGAGGTTGGACAAGTCTGTATCTACATAAATATGATAATTAAATTGATATAGAGTCCAGTTAATCTATTGTAACATTTTACCTTGGACAAACTCTTTCATTGTGTAAAACAAATCTTCGAAAGCTATGACTAGATATTCTTAATTTATTTGTTATTGTAATGTTGTTTTTAGAAAATTGATATCCAGTGAACCAAAATGCACATCCAAAGATCTGTAGTTCTTGCTGTGTGATATAGTCATTACATACTTGTGTTTCCAGGTTGAAGGACTGCTAACAGTGGAGAAAAAGCCTAAAATGATGAACAACAGTCAACCAGTTCAGGACTAATTCAGACTTCTGTGTGGGTGGAGGAGGAAGACTGAAGAGAGACAAAGTAAACCACATGATTAGGCCTCGGAAAGGCTCCAAATCGGTGATGTTCCCCTCAGGCAGGGATTACCTCCTCCCCGTCGTCTCTCTCTCCATCTCACCCACTCACCCTCCCTCATACAACAGAGCAGCCGTCCAGCTCCAAGACTCTGAGCCGTGAGAGCGCACTGTGCTCGCCCACCCGCACACAAACACACACGTACTCTAATATCGCTTTTGCATCCTGCTCATGGTCGTTGGCCTGTTCTCCTCAGCGGCTGCTCCTGCTCTAGTTCTAGACCATGAAGAGGCCCAAGCAGCAGACTGGGCCCTTGAGCTTCCTAAATTTCTTCAGCCGAAAGCCCAAATCAGAGCCAAGGGCGGAGAGGCCTGTGGAAGCCTGTCCCAAAGAGGAGGTGGCCATTACCCTGACCCCAAGCGAGCATCCAGAACAGGTAAGATTGATGCTTTGTCTGCTTGGAGTGAGCATAAGCAATGAAGGAGTTCTTTATTTGGGTTCATGCAAGTTTTGGTAGAGTATCCAACTGAAAAATATTCTAGCTTGGCATTTATGTATTCCATTTTGAAATCTGCATTTATTTTTGAAATTTGTAGCTCATACATGATCATTATCCTTCTGTCAGTTATAAGATGAAAATGTCTGACAGATAATGTTGAAAGAAAAACCACAAAGCCATTGATCATTAACTTTAGAGCCATGCCCATTTGCTTGCTTTGTTCTGCGCTGCTACTGAACAAATCCATTAGCGTGTTTGTACAATTAATTGGTCATTTGTACAAATGACGTTGCCAAGAAACCAAATGAATTACAGCATTCCAGCTATGTACACACTTACCAATACTCCCGTCAATTCTAAGAGCCCTTCATTCTCACAAGCGTGCTGTGTTTGGATTTGGTAAATCACCATATCCTGTAACTGTTCTTAGGACCTCACAGCAGAAGAGGCTGGAGAATCAAGAGTTTCTGGAGCAGAAAAAGGAGAAGGAGGAGGTCCGCCAGCATCACTGGCTGAGGTGGGCGAGAACAGCGCTGCCACAGTCGAGTGCGTGGGTGGGGTCAGCCGGGTGTCCACCGATGTCCTGTCCCTCTCCTCCTCCAGCCAGGACCAGCTATTGGACGAACACCTAGAAGAATGCCCACTGTGCCTGCTCAGTCAACCGCGCTGCCACTTCCCACGACTCACCTCCTGTTCTCACAGGGCATGCTCTGACTGCCTACGCCAGTACCTGCGTATTGAGATATCTGAGAGTCGGGTGGGCATCGCGTGCCCACAGTGCCCAGAAACACTGGCACCTCTGGATGTTCGTGCCATTCTGGATGATCGGGCATTGCTGGAGAGGTTTGAGGAGTACCAGTTGAGGCGTTTTCTGGCTTCTGATCCAGATACACGCTGGTGCCCTGCGCCTGACTGCAGGTGAGAAGTGAACTGATACCATCTACCAACAGGCTGTTTTAGGCATCAAGAACAGTTTCAAGCATACTGTAATAAAACTAGAACATTGTTTGTTTGTTTTTTTTTTAGCTTATATCTAGTAAAGAGAACCTGCTAATTAAAACTGAGCATAATATTTTGGAAATGAACAATAATGTCTTTGTTTTGTGAAAAAATAGGTCTTTTATTGACATGATTGACACAGCAACAATCCACTGCAATTTAATTACTTATTTTAAAAAAAAACGTTAGAGCTAATCCAGCAATACAATGTGGCAGCCCTTGTCAAATTCTTGTCATCCCACCGCCGGCTTTATTTTGTAAAACACAAGACTGACGCATTTGTCACTGTCAGAATAATTGACTTCGATTTAAAAGGATAATTGGCAGCATTTTTAAAGCTTTTTCCATGGTTCACCAAGTTTGCTGCAGTTTATATATTGTGCAGATCCTGGAAGAGAATGGACTTTGAAAAAAAAGAAAGGAACCAGTCCTCTGTGTATTGGTAACAGTTACTCTTTGAGGCATCCTAATAAGCCTCAAACAGAAAGACCTAAAAGTTTACCCTTAGTGAGATGTAAGAAACATTCACCTTTAATCGGTTTAAAATGGAATTAGTGACGTGCTTAGCATTTATGGTGCCATTGTACTGTTACTCTTTTTTCCCTCAGAATAACTGCCTGAAATATAGCTTGCATTGAGTTGCAAAGCTCAGCTACAATATGATTTCATTACAAAATCGATCCTTGATGTTGTCATAAATCTTACGAGGGAAAGATGTATTTTTTTTCTTTCCGCTGACATTGGTGCAGTCAGCTCTCATTTTTTTCTGTTCAGAACTTGCGCTGACACTGATCCCTTGCTGTATCAGCTTAATGTTCATGCATGGGTAACTGGATAAGGGGGGCTGATAGGAAGTCACGACGTGCGTCCATTTTTTTGTGTGCAACGTGTTCAGTGGATATTTTGTGGTCAAAAGCACGTACGCACCAGGGTTCAAGACTCCGTGCAGTGAAAGTCTGTCAGTGCTTGCTGCTCAGTGATGAGGAATGAGAGGAGCAAAAATCAATACACAGTGGTGAATTAAATATAACGCAGAGAAACAGGAGATCCTGTTTTTAAAATATCTGCAACAAATTCAGTGTGTTTTGCGTTTGATTTATTAGAACTGTGTACAAGTGTGGAAAATGGCGTTTTGAATAACAGTGAATAACACTTCTCACATAAAAGAGACTTTGAAGCTGTGATTAATTATGTAAACTGGTCTTTAACAGTTATGTTTGGTGCATCCCCATGTTCCCAACATGCAGAGATTCCCTGAGGTCTTAGTGACAGAAGCTTAGCTGAAGATAATGTCAGGAGAAAGACTCTCAGAGAGAGTGTGGAAACTGTGTGTTTTTGCCCTAGGTGTGACTGTCTAACACACACTTGGGTCTATGAGGGCAACTGGTCATATTTTATCTACATGTGTAATGCAAGTAGGAATTATTTAGATATCTCAGTAAAAAAACAAACCTAAACAAAAAAAACCTCTACCAGATTAAATGTACCCTCTGGGCTTCAATTTATTTTATAATTTAAAACTGGGATTTTATAATCCAACATGTCACAGAAACATACCCCACACATTTATGATGTCAGAGTAGGGGGTTTCTGAAATTCACAGGATTATATTTAAGTGTGGCCACTGAACAGCAATTAATACTTTTGATTTCCAGCACTCCTTTGTTCTAAGAGGATTTTCCTCGGGGCTAACACACACAAACACGTTAAATGAGCTGACTTACCCATATCAGACACAAATTATTCATCAAAGCAGACTATTTTTAGATGTGTTAGGCTTTGTCAACACACACAAAATCATTAATTACAGTTATTTACTTGCATTCCTAAACATATACATTTGTTTTAGTGTTTTAGGTTGAATTATACATATATATATATATA
>VUQG01004112.1:11558-25035 GCA_015106755.1 Etia nguti
ATATATATATATATATATATATATATATATATATATATATATATATATATATATATATATATATATGTGTGTGTGTGTGTGTGTGTGTCTGTGTGTCTGTGTGTGTGTGGGGGGGGTTACATATATATAATGTACAATTAGAATTCCTTAAAGTGGTCATTGGCAGCGGTTTCTTTCTAATTTCTTTGGATAACAAAGCGTAGAAGTTTGTACACGATATAAATAATCCAATTATTGCTTGTTTCATGGGTACAGGATACTCACTGGTATCTAGAAATATTTTATGCATGAACAGCAGCTTTGTTCTTCAGCCAGACATGTTGGACTACAGAATAAAAGTCACTTCAAATCTGGTCTGACAACGTAGTGGAATCAAGGTAACGCTGTAATTATCTTCTAGTCTGTGTCGCCTTCAGCCTGTTTGATTCAAACAGAAAACCACACAGAGCTGGAAATGCCAGCCTGTCACAGCCTTAGTTTTTCACAGCAGAGTTTGATTCCCAGAGGCCTTCAGATTACTTAAGATTGCTTTTACTTTTTTTATTTTTTGGTTGTAGCTAAAATCACATTATCTTGTGAACATGCTTATATCAGAAAATGGAGATGGTACTGTCTCCATTCCTCATAAACTTTAATTGATTTTATTTGACAAATGTGAGGTTAAAAAAAATTAAGAGTCCGTAACTTTAACATAATCTGCAGTTTCCTAGCAACAAGGGAGGTGTAGGTTTTGCCCCAATCCTAACCCAACAAAGAAGAAAAATCACCACAACTTTAAAGTCAACACTGCACTTCTAAATGAATGTTTGTTAAAAAAAACACAACAAGCACACACATGAACAGACTGCCTCATTTTTTTATTTAGTTATTGATACAAAGTTTTAAAAGTCATATTTGAGTACGGAGCTAATAAGATTCTTGTTATTATCGTATATCTATTTATTATCAGATGATAGGTTTTCAATTCTGGAAAGCAGTCCCCCAGAATCCCCATCAGCCAACCGAATGTCTGATATTTTTCAGTCATTTTTATCTGTAGTTTCTCTTTCCTCAGCTATGCAGTGATAGCTTACGGCTGTGCAGAGTGTCCCAAGCTGAGCTGTGGCCGTGAGGGATGCGACACAGAGTTCTGCTACCACTGTCGGCAGCTGTGGCACCCCAACCAGACGTGTGACCAGGCCCGGCGTCAGCGAGCCCGCCACACCTCAGGCGGCAACGATGCCTCTACACTGTACGTCTTCAATGAAGAACCTGGAGGAGGTGAGACAGGAGCCTTGTGATTAAGTGAAACTACGAGTCGTTTGTGGGCCTCTTTGCTCTAAACAACCATTTGAAAAAGTCCACCTGGTTTTGTCACAAGTACTTCCAGGCCTATGTGGTTTTCAGGTTTGTCAGACAGATAGATAAACCAAACAGACTGTCATGGTTGTACTGTAATTTCTTTCATAAATTCCATCAAATTTGGCAGAGCCAGTAACTTACGGTAACATCGCAACATTTCATTTTGGGAAAAGTTACGTCACTTTCGGTTCACATCCTGGTATATTATAGAAACAAGTGTTTTTTTGGAGGGTGGTAATGTGCTGGCTCTTTTTCATGGCTTCTAAGTCAACTAGCAAAGATTCTGGAAATTAGTCTTGTAAAAAAGATTAAGTGTTTACAGGACCCCATGCAGTCAGGTGAATAAATAAGTACATACCATGATGTAGCTTGTAGAAATAACTTTAGCTAACTTGAAAACTAAAAAGTTTTCCATTTAGTTTTATGATTCTCTGAGAAGTTGTGGAGGAATTTTGACCCACTTTTCTTTACAATGTTGCTTCAGTTCATTGAGCATTTTTTATGCACAACTCTCTTAAAGTCCTGCCACAGTCACTCAGGTTGAGGTCTGGACTTTTACTGGGCCATTGTAACACCTTGATTCTTTTGTTTTTCTGCCATCCTGTTGTAGATTTGCGGCTGTGCTTGGGATCTTTGTCCAGTTGCATGATCTAATTTTAGCTAAGCTTTAGCTTTCAGACAGAGGGCCTCACATTTGACTCTGTTATATTTTAGTATACAGAGGAGTTTATAATTGACTCAATAACTGCTGCCAAGGTCCTTTGGCTATAAAACAAGCCCAAATCATCACGCCTCCACCACCGTGCTTGACAGCTGGTATGAGGTGTTTGTGTAGATGGGCTATTTTGGACTGCGCATTATTAGTAAACAGCTCCACTTTAGTCTCATCTTTCCAACTATATTTTTCTGAACAAAATGGAGCATGTCTACGAAAATTAAACTGTTCCTTTAAGATGACATATAGATATTGCTTGTTAAGTGTGTAATAGCTGATGTATTTCCTCCGTTTCAGATGCAGAGGAAATCAAAGCATGCCCTCGCTGTGGTGCCTACATCATGAAGACCAATGATGGCAGCTGTAACCGTATGAACTGCACTGTGTGTGCCTGTCAGTTCTGCTGGCTGTGTATGCAGGAGATTACTGACGTGCACTACCTCAGGTATGCTGTTCATGCTAAACTCACAAGAACAAGAAAACTAACAGCCAGAAGTCCTATTAAATGCTTACTCTAATGTCAAGGTTGGCTGTGTAGCAGGCAGGAGTAGGACCCAAACTCAGGACTCGGAAACATGAAGGGTAAACTAAAAGCAGTTTTGTTCAACTTAAGCTTAGTGCAAAAGTAATGCAAGTCAGAAAACAAGGAAAAATAAATTTATGAATGTTCAGGGAACTCACTGCAAGAGACAACACAACCATGAAGGAGGACACAACAAAAGGCAAAGGGAAAACTGAGACAATATGTACACAGAGGGTAACCAGGGAACAGGTGACAGGTGGGAGGACTGCTGAAACCACTCAGATAATTAGACAGGGGAAGTAGAACTGAATACATCAAAATAAAACAGGAAATGACTAACACTGACGCGTGAACTTGACACAGACAGAAGGCAAAGCAGGGAGAAAAGTTAGACTAAACACAGGGGATGCCCAGGACTAAACACAAAGACGAGACTAGGAAGTAACACAATGAAACAAGAAATCAACAACTAGAAACTATAGAAAGCAAAACAGGAGCACAAGGATATACTGGACTCAGAACAAAATAATCCAGAGCATGAACTTAAATCAAAAGACAACCATGAAAAACAAACTCAAAACACTGGGTCGAAAAACTAGGACCATGACATGAGTTTTTTATTAGAAAAAATGCTGAACATTGCCTGGTTTGAATTTCTTAGGCTTAGTCATAATCAGCTGGTCAGACAAAAGCAACCGTCATCGGTTTTGGTAGCTGTAAAATGTTTGAGGGGCATGTTCAGTGGCAAAAGTTCATCCTAAAAACAGTCAGCCTCAGTGCATCACAACTGCTAATGCATCAACAATGCAGTACCTAGTCAGAGATAAAAACCGTGTCAGTCAGGGAAGCATGCTCATATTTCATAATTTAGAAGCTGCACTAGTTTAAATGGTTCATCTCAGCTTTCATTTGTTTTCACATTCTTGGAAGGGAGTCACTGCTGACTTGACATCAGTTATTCACCTCCAATGTTTCTCCTTCCATACTCCTAATCAGCACAATGTGTAAGTCGAGCTAAGACTGTGTTTCTCAAGCTCTTATTTGTTTGTGTTTCTATATAAATAATCTTCATTAATCTTAATTTCAATGCATATTTTAACCCCCTGCTGGTTCATGCTCATCCTGCAGTAGTAGCTACAAGTTGAACAATGTTATTGGGAATACATGGAATATTACCTGTGTCCATGTATTCATACTTTAACACAGTAAAAAACTACAAAAGCATGGTAATCAAATTGTCAGGCGTACAATAAAAAAAACTAACCTGACTTTTATTTATATACTATTATAGACTCTGTCTTAATATAGCCCTGTACAGGGTAACGAGTAAGACAAAGTGATACATTTAAACTTTGATTAAACTAAAAAAAATTATTACACTGTAGTTGGATACTTAATATGCACTGTATCAAATTTTAATGAAAGTATGTTTTTTTGTCATCTGAAACCGACTATTTCTCATTACCCTGTTTTATTTCATTTTGTCCTCCTTTCCCCACTCCTTTGTTCACTTCTCTCCCTTCAGTCTTTTCTGGCTTTCATATAACAAATTACAGTGGATGTCATACAGAATGGCAAAGCTTTTAACGTCTCACAGCCAGTTCAGAATAACGCAGCCATAATC
The DNA here is from genome assembly GCA_015106755.1 of Etia nguti. NCBI lineage: Eukaryota > Metazoa > Chordata > Actinopteri > Cichliformes > Cichlidae > Etia > Etia nguti. Next base: position 15,762 of record VUQG01004112.1, read on the forward strand.
TCTTACCATAATTTCCCCCACTCGTGCTTTTAAAATCCCCAAAGTGGCCTAAATGCATACTTTGAGAAAAACATAGCCCTTGGGTGCTATTTGTGTTTTTTATAAAAGTTATTTTTCCGCTTGATTAAAATCAGACAGCACTCGTCAGACTGTATTGCTCTTCGAGAAAGTTAAAATTACACAACAGCGCCAAAGGCTGGTAGCAGATTAAGGTAACACTGAAGGCAAGACTTTTTTATCCAGTCATATTTTAAGTAAGAGAGCTATTGCTGATAAACCAATCCAGTCAGCTTGGTTTTACCAATTTCTCTATCAGAAATGGTTAAATATGATAAATGAGTATTTGAGTAAATTATAAGTAGTAAATGTTTGCACTTCAGGAAATGAAAGCAGTACTATAATAAGGAATCAATATTTAATCATTCATGAAAAAAAGAGACTGTGTGTTAATGTTGTCGTGCTGTTGGTGCTCCTTTATTTTATACTTGTTTCTTAAAAAGGACAAATCAAAAACGGTTCATTTTACATCAGACCTACATGATGGTGCTTTGTCGATTATAGCAAATGATTCTGAGGGCATTTATTTAAAGTCTTAAAATAAAGTACCGCTTATTTTGACAGGAATTTAATTCATTGTTGCACGTCAAAAGGGAGTTACTGTAAGGGATCACCAAGTCTGCAGGGAATGTCTGTACCAAATCTTTTGTTGTTTTACAGTAACTGATCTCTCCTGATGTGTCTGCTTTGTCTCTCAGTCCCTCAGGATGTACATTCTGGGGGAAGAAGCCATGGTCTCAAACCCGCAAGGTACTGTGGCAGGTGGGCATGTTGCTCGGAGCACCTGTGGTCATCTCCCTTATAGCAGGCATTGCCATCCCAGTCATCATTGTGGGGATACCAATCTACATGGGCCGCAAGGTCAGTAAACCCCATGTCACACTGTGTAACTTGTTAACTTTGTGCTGTATATTAATGTATTGTTTTATGCTGTTTATAGCAGTAAAATATCTGCTTACCTTACACTTCACATGTGACTGGTAGATCAAAGCTTACCTTACCGTAAAAACTAAAAACATATGTTAGGGAAATTAAGCTGCAAATGAAATCCTATTAGATATGATTAGTTTTCTTTTTGTCAGCGCCATGGTGTGTCTTATATCTTCACAGGCATGCTGCAGTGTGTGTGTGTTATTGGGCATGAGTAAGTGGCTGCAGAGAATGAAAACAAGGAGCACTTTGAATTTCAGTAATGTGATTTTTGCTCTGTTTATTACCTTTCAGGTCCATGGTCGTTGTAAAAAAAACAATATCTCAGGAAGTAAGCACTACTTGACTGTGGCAAGTGGGGTGATGATGTCAGTGTTTGTGTCGCCGGTCATAGCAGCTGTCACTGTGGGTAAGGAAGATATAATAGTAATGCAACATTTTTTATCCTGCAAACCAGAGAGAACATTCAAAGGGCAAAATGGGTTGACTTTTTTGTTGCTGTTTGATGATCTTGTGTTATAAAGAATGATTAAACCTGGAATTTCAGTAATAAAGGCGATAAAACTGCAGAAACTTTATCCCCTTAGGAGCTCTAAGGTGCTAAATATGGTAATTCGACAGATCTCTCTCTTTTGGTATAATAAGATGTCGTTTTGTCAGAGTTTCTCTAAGGCGATGCTCAGAAAGTCATTTTTGAAAAGTCGCTAAATATTAAGATGATCCATGTGGGTTTGACCAGCACACAGCTCATTCTGGACCATCTTGGATAATTTCCTCAGTGATCAGAGTAAGAACTTTAAGAGCGAACCCTCATCTTTTACCATGCCATGAACTCAATTTAAAACCTAAAATGAAAGGAATAAGTGAACGTTTTGTAAAATACATTCAGCCCATTCAAAAACTGAACGTGCCATATGATTTAGTAACTTGTGGAAACATCTTTGCCAGTCGCAAATTCAAGGAAACGCTTTCTGTATGACTGTATCAGTCTTTCACATCATTGTGGAGGAATTTTGGCCCACTCTTCTTTACAGTGTTGCTTCAGTTCATTGAAGTTTGCTGGCACTTGTTTATGCACGGCTTACTTAAGGTCCTGTCACAGCATTTCACTCAGGCTGAGGTCTGGACTTTGTGCCACTTCAACATCTGATTCTCTTCTTTTTTGGGCATCCTGTTGTAGAGTTGCTGCTCTTCTTGGGATCATTGTCCAGTTGCATGATCCAATTTTAGCCAAGCTTTAGCTGCCACATTTGACTCTAGAGTTCTTTGGCATGCAGAGGAGTTCATGGTCAACTCAGCAACTGCAAGGTGCCCAGGTCCTTTGGCTGTAAAACAAGCCGGAATCATCACGCCTCCACCACCGTGCTTGCCAGTTGCTATGAGGTGTTTGTGCTGATATGCTTAGTGCTGTGTTTAGTTTTTCCAAGCATGCTGCTGTGCATTATGATCAAGCATCTCTACTTTGGTCTTATGTGCTCCAAGGACATAAGCCATAGTGCCATGTTCTTTTTAGAAAGATGTTTAGAAAGACTTTCTCCTGGTAACCCTAGCTAACAAGCCATATTTATTCAGTCTTTTTCTTATTTACTAGTCTTTTCTTACTAGTCTTTTCTTTTTCTTACTTGTAGGGTCATGTGCATTAATATTTAGGAGCCTGTTTCGTCTGAGGTGTAGCTCTTGGGTTTTTTTTTTTCACTTTTTTTAAGCATTGCACAGCCTTATCTTTGGTTGAATTTGCTGGGGTGTTCACTTCTGGGAAGGTTGTATCATTGTGGTAACACACAACTGAATGCTTCAGACCAGCAAACTGCCAAAGCTTCTGCTTTTACAGAGGTGATAAGTGTATTTGACTAGCAGCACCCGGCTTCTACGTTCCCTGTTAATTTGTATAAAAAGCATCAAGGATGTACTTAGAGTTAGAGCATAGAGTGCTTTGAAAACTTTCTTTTTTACATGACTGTATTTTTGCTTTCACCCTGAGAGTTTGGTGATGAACTGATACCACTCTGCCTTCTGTGTTAGCTCACACTAACATGTCTGACCTAACAGCAGCTCTAAAACATGCTCGAAAAAAGCAAAACAAAAAAATACTCCCAAAAATCATAAATCTATTTGTTTTCTAAACTCATCCTTGACTTTTAACTAATAAGGCTTATTTTCTTATACAACTCAGCATAACAGTGAAGAATTTTTCCTAAACTGCTGTATTTCTTCCATAAATTCTACAGATCTGAATATGCAGCCAAGCAATCTGCATAGGGTTTAGTGCCAGCCATACAAATATCCACACGCCAGGCTTCTGTATACAAACATACCACTTTATTTCATTGCTCCACACACACACACACACACAGTGCAAAGTAGCATTTCAATGACTCATGCTACTTTAGGTAACAGTCCCAGCCGTGACAGAAATTCTCAAGACTTCAGCAGCGTCTTATCTTTCCCCTGCAGTGTCACAGCCATAACTGTACCCCACTCTGACTGGTCCTCGCTTGGCGCACACAAACTCAAAGACACATTTAGCTGCATTGTACTTGTCACCTTACCTCTCACCCCTGCATGTACCACTGTGCTTGCATACTGTGCAGTTTCTTTAGCCATTTTTGCTTCATTTTCTCTCCGCCATATGTTTTGTCGAACATCTTCTATTTTGTGCTCTCACTGCCCTCCAACTGTTGTTTTGTTTCTCATATTTGAGTCAAAGCACTCTGTTCTTTTTTTTGTGTGTCTCTCTTGGACACAGACGCACACTGTCTTTCGCTTTCAGTCCTCTCCCTGCGTGATCTGTTTGGCTGGCAGGCTCATCCTCTTGCCCTGGTTTCACCCTCTTGCTGAGTCAATAGCGCCCCAGTGTTCCCGCTGTGTTAATGATGTCCCTTTGTTTGGTTGGCACTCTTCTTTGTGTTCTCAAACTCTGTCTCAATCACAGGTTGCATAATTGCACAGTGTAGGGAGGCTGCTGGTTATCAAGCTTGGGGTTTATTCAAAGCACTTTTGTGAAGGTTACGAAGGACAATCGAAAGAAGTACAGCTCGTTAAATAAAATTTGACTTTCCCAGCGCAGCTGTGCCCTGCAACATTCTAATTTTGCTCTGCTATTATGATGAGTCGATCCATAAGAGTGACTAATGATTTATTTTTGCGAAAACTGTCTTATTGTATCCTGCCATGGCTTGGACTACACATTTTTAGAGCTTGTAAGGAAACATCTGTGTTCATCTCTACATTAACAACCAGACTTGGCTGAAAATGTAACATAGAAGACACTTTTTGTTTAGGTGTCCACTGCGCAATTGTGCTTTTCTCTCTCGCCATAATCAGTTCATATTAATAACAGTAATTAACCAGGAAACACATTTTGCCTCTCTTTCTAATTATTTGCCTCCTATAATAAATACTATATATGGGATAAAATCCTGTATATAAATGATGATCATGATGAAAAAGGACGAAATAGGAAAGTTAAAAAAAGTTTGTTATTGCTAAAATAGAATAAAACACAGCTTCTTACAAACAGCACATAAAATAGATGCCTCGTCTGCAACTAGAATTATTTTTAGAAAAGCTTGGAAGGAAACCAGTGTTACTCACTTAAAGAACATAATGATTATGAGGATATAATTTCAGGGAAAATGAGTATTTCTTCCTTTTATAGTGCCTAATTTTTTCCAGTTACTTATGGCTAAAACGCCCTCAGAAAAAGCCTGTGTCTATAAATGCCTGGCAGCTTAATGTGTCCAGTCCAGGGTAAAGCAGGAAAGGCTCCCCCTTGTGTTTGTTTTGTGTTGTTGTCGTGATAATAATAATAATAATAATGATAATAATAATAATAATGATGATGATAAAAAGACAGTAACTTAAGTCCTTAATGGGGCACTTTGTGTAAAAATAGAATATAATGCAATACTTTTGACCCCTTCAATTAAGGCCAAAAGTCTGAAAATCGATCATATCATCATATTTTGATTTCAAATGCACTGCCATAGCGGTTGTGACAATGTTTACGGCCCTATCTGTAATCCAGTGCTTCACTATTGCAAAGACATTTCGGTTATAGGGTTATTAACATTAAGCACAAAGTCCAGAAGAGTCATTATGAAAAATATGCTACGAACGAGGTCTTTACTCTTTGCTGTTTTCTTTCAGGTGTGGGTGTACCGCTAATGCTGACTTATGTCTATGGGGTCGTTCCCATGTCACTCTGTAGGAACGGTTGGTGTCGACCGCAGAGTGAGCCACCTGAAACACACAAAATCCAGCTGGAAGACTTAGCCAACTGTGAGTATCAATAATTTAATCAGTCTATAGTTTAGGTTAGGGATGCTGTCTGACCGTATGAAGGCATACATGAGTCGTCGGTTATGATTTGTGCCCGGAATTTTGACCCGATCTGATGAAGTTTCAACTTCTCTTATAGATCTTCTATTCTCTCATGTAGTCAGTGATCACTGGACGGGTCAGAACAACCCAGCACTCAACAACACCAGCGTCCAAGAAGTTCGAGTCAGTGTACAGGAAGTAGGCGACCTCCCAAGTACGAGCACCACACCGCCAGGGCCAGATAGATATGCGGGATTGGATGAAGCCACAAAACGCCATGGATACACCCAGCAGGACAGCCAGTCTGACTGCAAGGTGGTTATTGTGCCTGATAACAAGACTGATGAGATGCAAATGATTCCTTTAAGGTAAATATTGCCTTTACAATTTTCTTAGGTGTTTACACGTTTTTACACAGGACTTTAATATCTGAAAGCAACCATTTGTAGTTTCTCCTGCTTTAATGCCTATACTTAAGCTCAGTGTCTTGTTTGTCCAATGACCGATGCATTAATGTAGTTTAGTATAGAATACCTTGCCACTTGCACAGTATCGTGTGTAAAGGTTTTAGGTATGCATCCGCAATTAAATTAAAGATATCCTGTGGAAATTTTCTTGTAAGCAAACAAAAGTCATTTAGAGTTAATCAAGAAAATGTTTGGCTTGAAGTCACTCCCATCTGAGATGCGAGTAGAAAAGTGAACATATCAAGGAACCAGAGGCCTCCTCGCTATGGAGCTGTCATTTTAAAGTAATGTCACTGTGGAGCAGCTGCGTCATCTGTTTTGTTACAGCAGCCGGCCGCTGTATTTTATGATCCCTGTTAGATGAGCATAAAAGTTTTCATGGCATCCTTGATTTAAACTTGAAAAATGATGGAGTGCTAGCCTTTATTTACACTGACAGATGGGAGACACGGCGGCAACAAATCAGAGATGACGAAACGCGGGAAGTTGAGCTCGAACACAAGACACAGAGAACAACACAGGAATTAAACAGGAAGAGAGACAGAACAGGACCGGATAATGAGATTAACTTGCAGACAGACAAGGCTAACACAAAGATGAGACAGAGGGAACAGGAAAGGAATGCAAAAGGCAACTAATAAACCTAAAATCATCTATACTAAGAACTAGAGGCAAAAATAACAAAACAATAGGGAACCAAAACCAACGATCAAAATAACTTATAAGACCAAGGAAATACAAAAACACTATTAACATAAACCACTTTAAAAATCCAAAAAGAATAAAGAACTGACAAAACTCTAAACTCTGGATCAACACTCCATAGATCTTGATACCAGAATAGCTGTGTATATACATTTTTTGTCAGTCTCACAAACATATATTTGCTAAGTCTGACTTTCTCCGCGGTCTGTATAGTCAAACTTCCATAGAGGATACACCCATTCACCCTGTCTCCTCACTCCTCCCTCTTTAAGAGACCCTTTTAGGTAATTCAGACTTCCTTTAACATGCTTAGATTCATTTTCAAGTCAGCAGCAGGTGGATGGAGTAGAGAGGAGGTGAGGAGGCACAAAACAGAAAAATCTCTGTTTATTTGGAAGCAGTCCTCTTCTGCAGCGGAGGCTGGGCCATTGCTGTGTTTGTTGGTGCATTACCACCACTTGTTGGTCAGTGGGATAGAGCAGCTGTTACATATTGCTATTAGAGTTCAGGAGTTACACCTTAAAGTTAATGGAGCGTACAGTAACCAAACAGACAAATGCACACACAACTGAAGCAAACCAACACAGTGTTCTGTATATCAGTCTTTGCTTTTAAAACAGTACTTGTGCAAGTACTTGCTTGTATTTCTTGTAAATGCATTTCTAGACTGATTCGATAATGTATAGTCAGGACTCTGTAGTGTGCCACTACATCTCATCACCTATGACAGCTCTTTATGACTCTCTCTGTGAACTTGATGTCTTCTGCTGAACAATGATTTTTGGACCGATTGGACCGATACGGAATGGGGATATTTTTGGACGGTACTGTATAATGACACCACTGTGTTTCTTCATTGTGACCGCAGGGAAAGAACGAATATTGAGGTTCGCGTTGAAATTGAGACCCACCCCAGGGGCGCCCGCCAGTCCAGCCTAAGTAGCATCCTGTCTAGCCGCAGCTTGTCAGCGGAGTCACTGGGACAGCCGCAGCCCCAGTCCCAAGACTACCTGTGTGCCTCAGAACGAGAAGAGAGACGAGAGGGGGGAGGAGGAAGAGGAGGAGGAGGAGGAGAGGAGCAGGAGGGACAAGAGAAACCAGGAGGGGAAACAGGAGAAGACGAAGGGACGGTTTTCCCAGTCTTTGAAATGGACGGTGTATGAGGTTCTTCAATGCAGGTGTTGTGCTTGGTTGAAGATTTCGTCAGGTTTTATGGAAGTACACTAACCCATCACCTGACATTGGATTGACCTGAGAATAGTTGGCAAAGGTCACCTTCTGCTTCCAAGATGGGCCCTCCAACCAGATGCCTTGTAGCTGCACCCTCTGAGGAAGATGCGGGTTTAGAAATAAAGATGAGAGTGTGTGTTTGAATGTGTGTGTATGAGACAAAAAGCATGAGGCTATGATATTTTAAAAAAAACCCAGGAGGGCTATATACTGTAAAGCAGACAGGAGAGCATGTTAGCCGACCAGTCCAGTCTGTTGTTTTTTTTCTATGTTGTCCTTTCTAAAAGAAACTACCTTTCTCTCCCTCTCGTTGAAGTCTATTTCATGAAGTCCTCCCCTTCATCTGGCTCTGCTCTTTCAGCGATCTTGCCTTCCTCACCCTTTACAAATTAAGAGACCACCAGAAGCATGAATTGTTTTATGGGGGACTAAGACTCTAACAAATATCCTGTCAGTGACTTGATGTAAACATTTTCCCAAAACATGCTGCAAAACAGGATGATTTTTTTCTTTTGTTTTAGTCTAAATGGGTATTTCAAGCATTTTATGATGCAGTGTTCACACATGAATTGGGCAACCTTAAACAGATGACGCATGCTGCACTGTTCGATTACGCTTCTGTGAAAGAAGTCCAGTGAAAGATTACATTTGAAAGGTTTAAAGCCTCTAACTGCTATTTTTTATTGGATTCAGGGGTGCTCTGTGACAGTGTGCCAGTGACTAGAGGGCTTCTAAATACCAAGAACTGCAATTTATCACAGATCCAGTCTTCCATGAAAACAGGTGGAGGCGGGGTCGGAGGTTTTTTTTTGCATTGTTTCAGTGCAGCTTTCAGCTCTCAAGAAGCTGTTTCTTTTTTTAAACTGAAGAGGGAGATGATTCTTTAGTTTGTAAAAATGCTCACCCTGATGCAGGACGACATGGGAGCGACACAACCTTCCTGAATTTTAAAACGCTGCATGGTTCTCCAACTTGCTGTATCCAGAATAACAACACATTAACACTTGCAGATTGGCACATACTCACATGATCACATGCAAAGCAGTCAGTGTAGTTCCAGTAGTGTGTGCTGCTCAGAGCATTAAATATAAACTAAAGACTCTCTCAAATGACCACAGAGCACCGAAATTACTACAACAGCAGCATGCCACCGCAGGCTAAACCTTAATAACCCCGTTCTAGATGATTTGTGAGAAATACGTGACTATATCAGTACACGCACTGCTTAGCTTCCTGAGTGTGAAATACTTGTGAGATGAACTTAGACTTAAAATGAGAAGTCATAATCTGTGCTGGGTTGTGGAGAGTATTTAAATAAATATTTCACCATGAAGGAAAAAAACGAACTTCACGTTCTCTATGTCTAAGTAATTTGTTTTCTTTGGTACAAGTACTTGCAGTTGTGATCAGAAGATTACATTAACTCATCCATGGGCATGGATGTGAGGGTAATGTGGTGGCTTTAAATTATTTCTTTGAACTGTTCTTTTTCCAGAGTGGAATGATTGTACAGCATACATCTTTAATGACTTTTTTTTTTTTTTTTTTTTAAGAATTGGGTT
>VUQG01004112.1:25055-42768 GCA_015106755.1 Etia nguti
TTTTTTAAGAATTGGGTGTACGAGTTTGAAGTTATTTTGAATTTTCTCTAATCCGCATGGGGTTAAAAGTAGGCTCAAATATGTACATACACTCATTTAATTTTTGTGGTGGAGAAGGTTCTTCTGTGTCTTTTAACTTGAAAAGGCCAAGTTCTATTAGGCCCCATTAGTCTTTGTTTCTCTTTGCCAGCACAAAAAGAGTTTGTTTGATCAATACTAAGAAAAATGAATATTTACACAAGTCATGAAGGTCTCTTGGAGCCATTTCAAAACAACTGCAGATTGCAAGATCATCAGTTCAAACTATTGTTTGTAAGTACAAATTATTTGGACCCATCAGCACTTTGCCAAAGTCTGGAAGAAGACCCAAACTGCCACCCTCAGATGAGAGAAAATTGGTTAGGTTGGTGAGAAACAACCCAGGAACCACAAAGACTCAAGTCTGCCATGAACTGGAAACTGCTGGAACATTGGCGTCACTGTCCATTGTAAAGCAAGTTTTACCTTATTATGAGCTCACAAGGTGTTCACCAAGAAAGAAGCCCCTGCTCCAAAACCAATACTTTAAAGCTCACATGAAATGAACAAGCCTTCTGGAGAGAGGTTCTGTGGTCAGACAAGACAAAGATTGAACTGTCTGGCCACAATGACCAGAAGTATGTTTGAGGTGTAAAGGTGAGGCTTTCAATCCTAAGAACTATGCACCAACTGTCAAGCATGGTGGTGGTAGCATCATGCTCTGGGGCTGTTTTGCTGCCAGTGGTACTGGTCCATTGCACAGTGGATGGAATATGTAGGAAGGGGGACTACTTTCAAATTCTTAAACATCACCTCAGTTAAAACTTGGATACAATTGAGTGCTTCAATAGAACAATGATCCAAACACACATCAGAATTGGTTTTTGAATGGACAAAGCAGGCTAACGTCACTTCTGGAATGGCCTTTTGAAAACCTCGACTTTCAGCCCTGTTGAAAATTTTTCCACCACGCTTAAAAGCTTGGTCCATGCTAGGAAACCAGACAATTTAGATGAAACTCTGCCAAGAAGAGTCATCAAATATCCAACTAGACTTTTGCTGATGACCACCAAAAATATGTGGTCAAGGAATTTAAACCTGTATGTATACTTTTGACCCTGTGTGAATTAGAGAAAAGAGAAAGCAATTCAAACTTGTGTACCCAGTTCTTGTTTTGTTTTTTGTTTTTTTTAGCCATTTAAGATATATGCCGTTTAAAGAAATCATTAAATTCTCCAAATTACCATGACATTCATGCTGATGCTCTGTACATATAAACTTCTGACCACAACTGTAGACCCTTGTGTCTTAATATTGCATAATCACATTTGAAACAAATGTTTGTAAATGTTATGATTGTTATTTGGTATTGGGAAATATATGAAACCTGGGCAGAACACATCAAAGAAAGATATTTGGTTATGTTAAAGGTACACCAGTGGATTTTAGCCCCTGCTGTAAAAAATGCAAAATATGCGGACTTTAACTAATTAACTTACAGGTGAATTTTCATCTAATTTTTTTTATATAACTGCAAAGTAAAATGTTAAATTTAATGGAATCTGGTAAAATAAAATATACGTGGTTGTTATATGTTCAGGTTTATTAAATAAATAAACCTTAAATTTGATATATTTCGGTTTCATTTTACATTTAGAGTGCAGTATTTTTATCCTTTTGTCTTGAGATCTTATAAAACTAAAGCACCTTCTCCGTGCTATCTAAATTTTATTGACACTTTATTTAAAATCTTACTAAATGTTGTCGAGTAGGTGAGGATGTCACAGCAGTTATTACAAGAAAATTGCAATTTCGAGCTACAATCGAAAGATGGCGCCAAAATACAAAAAAATTATTATTTCGACTTTTGACTACTTTTGTTACTTTTTTTCCTTATTTTTTTTTATTAGCAAGAAACAGACGGACATGTGGAAAAAACATTAAAAACAGATGGCAGAAAATGGTCAGCAGTAGCTAATGATTTTATCTCCACCCTTAAATAAAACTGTAGGGTTGATTCTAGTCAAGGTTAAAATATTAAACATGGTAAAAGGCTTAAATTACATTATTTAATAAAAAATAAAAAAATAAAAAAAAAATAAAAGAAAAAGAAACCAAGGCAACAATGTGCCCACCACAGATCAATAACCCGCAAGAAATCCTATGAGACATAAAGTGCATTTGTAAGCTCATTAGGCATAAACTCATTAGTGAAAGTCCTCGGTGCACACATTAGACTGTAATGACTTTTTTCATTAAGGTCACTCCCTCTCACTGAAGGAAGCTCGTGAAGGTTAGAAGGACACGCCCTCAACTTTGGAAACGGTGCAGTGGACTCGTTTGTGTGCCCTCAGCAGCTCACATTATCACTTGGGAAAGAGGGAGAGAGGTATAGATAGAGAGAGAGAGCGAGCGAGGAGGAGAGGCTCGGGGCTGGAACTTGAATCTGTGTCCTATCTCCCTCGCCTTTTTCCTTTCCGGCGTATCCGCCATCGAGCGCAGGCTGTTCCGTCTTTTTTCTCCCTGTGGTCCGGTGACTGGGGAATCCACCTGCCGGAGAGCAGACACACCTCGTGATGGATGCCCTGAAATCTGCCGGCAGAGCGATTATCAAGAGCCCGGGAGTTCCGCGGCACACATGGGGAACTTCAAAACACGAAAGTGAGTGAGATGATACAAATGTTTGGAAACGGTTACAGTTTTGCAAAGATTCTTTTTTTTCATGTGGCGTAGCGGCATCATCATCTGTCAGAGAGGGAGTATGAAAGGAGGGCAGTGTGTGCCTCTGGCTGCTCGCAGCAAGCTAGTGGACTTGTTTTATTGCTCGGGCGCTTTTGTTTGTCCTTCTGCCAAATCTAAGCGCCATAGCTGTACAGTTACAAGCTGTTTTATTATGCTGTTAAGTCTCAGCTGTCACATAATGACAAACACAAGCACAGTCCTGTCACTTTTACTTCTTCCTGTGTGATATGGGGCTAATGCTGCCAGTTGCCCCATACCAACATAACTGGCTACTTAGAGCCAGTTATTTATTTCTTCATTACCCGTTTAAACAAGTTAAACTAAAATCTAAATGGCTGCTGTTCTTGTTTTTGAGTTAAATATATTAAAGCTTTGTACTGTTGGAAACATTGAAAGATTCACTTTGGGATCTTAGGACTCTTTCTTTTTGGCATTTTCCCCACTGGATTCGCTTAATCTAGTAATATGTACAGCATAAGTGCATAAGAGCTTTGCAAGTTTTCCACCTAGCTGCATTTTACAGCCATCTACACTCACCTACCACTTCATTAGGTACACCTGCTCAACTTTGCATAAATGCAAATCTGTAATCAGCCAATCACATGGCAGCAACTCAGTGCATGTAGTCAAGACAACCTGCTGAAGTTCAAAATGACCATCTGATTGGAGAATAAAGGTGATTTAAGTGACTTGGTTGGTGCCAGACTTGCTGCTCTGAGTATTTTATAAACTGTTAATCTGTTGGGATTTTTCCAGGCAAATATCTCTTGGGTTTTACAGAGAATGGTGTGAAAATGAGAAGCTACCCAGTGAGCTGCAGTTCTCTGGGAAGTTTGCTTCAGAGGAGAATAGCTAGACTGCTTTGAGCTGTTAGGACGGCAATGGTAACGTAAATGACCATTTATTATAACAGTAAAGCACTTTTAGGATGTGGTGAAACAGGAGATTAACATCGTGGATGTGCAGCTGACAAATCTACAGGAACTGTGTGATGCTATCATGTCAACATGGACTAAAATGTGGGAGGAATGCGTCCGGCACCTTGTTGGATCTGTGCCACAAAGAATTTAGCTAGCTCTCAAGGCAAAAGAGAGTCCAACCTGGCACTAGGAAGGTAAAACTAATGATGAGGTATTTCGGTTCGCATATATCTATCTGATGTTCTCTGCTATCAGAGGCATTGTAATGCAATCTTTTTTTTAATGGAAAATATTCCAAAAAAATAAATAAATAAGGTAAGCTACTTTTTAATTTGTAAAGTAGGTTCCTACACAGTTCATAAACTATGATCTCATCACTTGTATATATGTAGTTATAGATAGTAAATAAATAAATCCGCTGATAGGTCAATACTGCAACTTTGTACTTTGTAAAATCAGGATCAACATTCGGCCATCACTCAGTAGTGAAAACTGCAGGGATTTTGTAGAGATTACACCACAATACAGATTACTGCAACATCTAACCAAAGTTAAGTGTAGTCCCAGTCTTTTCCTGAGTTATGGAGCTGAGTAATGTGCAGGAAATGTGTTTGTAGGGACATTATTATAACACAGAAAGTTGACCTTTGACCCTTTGGTTATAAAATCTCCACACTTCATTGTTGTATCCTGTTAGATATTTGCATGAAATCTTGCCATAAGTAGCATATTAATTCTTGAGTTACAGTCACAATTTGTTTTGGCAGGTCACAGTGACCTTGAGATGCTAATCAGTGCTCATCCTTTGGTCCAAGTTCATCCTTTGGTGCTTAATGGGAAAAAAATTCCATCAAGGTGTTCAAAAAAGTGAAAATGGGTTGGGGATAAGGGCAGACTGGCAACAGCATTCAAATTGTCTCTGGCTATGACTGTCTTAGTTAAAAGAGGCATGGCAATCATTTGTTGCAGGTAGAACTGAGAACTATACTAAGATCTAATCCTACTAAGATCTAATTAAAGGTCTAGGTTAGGTTTTCTCTTTAACACACTTCAGCTGTCTTATAACATTATACAGTTATTTAAAAAATAAATCATTTTCCAGCGATTTTCATCCACAAAGATCAGCTAATTATCACTCAACCAAGATAAATGAATATGCAACAAACAAATCTTTAATAATTGAACTGAATTTACATCATTATTCTTAGTTATTGGTTTTTCAAAAAGTTTTTTCAACCATATTGAATATGCAGTGTTGCTTAAGGACAACTACAGTGTGAAGTACAGGTTTTGAGTGCTGAGTGAAGGGTCAGAGCAGCGAACCTCGTCACACCATCAGTGACAGACTTCCTTGCAGCCTGCAGCCCTGCTGTAACACAAATGTGTCAAGCGCCGTCTTGAACGCTCCCTCCTCTCTGCTACTTTGCCTGTGAGCTTCCCACTGCAATAAATGGTAGCATGCTGGTTATGCTTCATCCAAAATTCCTACTTAGTGCCAGCTTTCATTAAACATGACTGATTAATTTCACAGCCAGCAAGATGTTCTTAGTATCTTCTGCTCTGTTGGACATGTTCTACATAAATTATTGAATGCCCGAACATAAATCTGTTGGATTTGGGCTTTAACGATTGTCTCTGGTTGCTTTAAATGCATTTTGTTTCTCAACTCGAGCACAAAATGGCAGTTTTAAGTGGCGGCTTGTCTCAAATAAGTGCTTGGGATTGCCGGCTTCTCATAACTGCTGGGCTAAAACTTTTGATTGTGCGCAAACAGCGAGGGATTTAAAAAAAAAAAAAAAAATTCATCATTTTCCACATCACAATACTCTGCGCATCAACCGTGGTGACTTTTGATGACAAACAAACCATCAGCGTGTCATTTTGAAAGACATCGATTGTGACACATTGTTAGCAGGAGCCCCTGCATTGTGCTTTTCTTCTCTTGTTGTTGTTGCCAGTAAAGGAGAGAGAAGAAAAGGCAGAGTGACACTGTCAGAGCAGAATCCAGCTGGATTTCGGCACCTGATGACAGAAGCAGTTTCTGTCTGAGAAACACCGCAGAGATCAGGCTGGGAAAACCTGTGAAAGCAGCAGTGAGGAAACGGTGCAGGCAGTAAGAGCGGCTGTTGATGTCCAGATGCTACTTAAGCAGGCAAAGTGGAGAGAGGACAGTGTCTGTACGCCAGCATGTTGCAATGCGTCAGAGCTGCCTGTCGGAATTTAAATAATGTAACATCGCAGCCGGTTGGCACTTTCACACACATTAGGTGTGGTTAAAGTTTAAAAGAGAGTGATGAATTATTTGTGTGCTGACAGCCAACTGAAACTGCATGTGGATTGTGGATGGTAAGTCACTGTGGATAAATAACCACTTTTAATATTTAGTTAATTTAGGTAAGAGCTTGTTTTAAGTGAGACTCCAGTGTGAAGGTGGAATGAGACAGAGGCATTTAATTGGATGATCACTTGTGGCTGGAGTGTTACACTGATTAATTTAATTGCCTCCTGACCTCTAATTGTCCACCACTGTAAGTTAAAGATTACCCTTAACTTACCCTTTTGAAATAGCAGGTTCTTTTTTGATACACCCTTTTTTGATACAAAAATTTATTTATTTATTTATTTTATTACAAGTGGTCAATATGTCCCCATCTGGACATATGTCCATATGGTAGTCAAACTCTTCCCACACTTTTGCGAGCATTTCTGGAGTCACTGCGGCCACTGCTACCTACCATCAGCCCCTCTGTGAATAGCTGTGGAATTAAAGCACTTTAAAATTTTATATATATAACATATTTATAAATTTTTATAAAAATGAAGAGTGACCACTCTTTTCATTAGTAAAACAAAAACATTGCGTAATAACAATTTTATTTTTCTCTACCTTATTAAAATAAAGTGATGTATTTGCTCCACCTTAAATGTAGTCAGTTTTTAGTCCTTTAGCAAGCGGAAAGCTGACATGTGCAGCACTTTCTAATCGCCCACTGTGGCTGCCCATTGTCATCTGTTGAGGTCAAAGCCGCTGGCAGCATGGAAGAGGACACAGCATGTACCCTGAGTACAGGCCGTCCCTTTGCATCACGTCACACAGTAGCAGTACAGACCTTTCCTGTGTCTTAGAAGTCACACACACTTGCCCTTGGCACTAAAGGATGTCCCTGCTGCATCAGTTCAAAGTGCTGTGACTGGAGGAGACTGAGCTGAAGCCAAGTAAGACTGCGTACTTCGCTTTAGTATTGCATTTTATAAGTGCTTTTTGTAATGGATCATATCTTCTTTTTTGCTGCGTAGCTGTGTGATCAATGTGAAAAAAAAAGAAAACAGAAGACAACAGGCATCCTTAACAAAATCTCTGGTGTCTCTCTGTTGAGTTCTCAGGCCCTGTGGCTTTGAACAAACTCTCAGAATATGCTATTTGTTTTGCTGTGCTTTGCAGTTCGGATCATAGCTCGATCTGAAGTTGGTGGACTCAGGAGTCATTAGGTTCAATCTCTGGCTGTGAATATAGCCTTTGGTTATATTGAACCTGACACTGGTGTCAGTTAACACTGTCCTGAAGGAGCAATTATCTCTCTGTGGCTCATTAAGACTCAGGAACCCGTGACCCAGAGATAGCAGTGAGGAGGAAGAGGAAGCATAGTCCCCCTCCACCATTAAGGAAGAATGAAGGGAGTGTCAGTAAAGGACTGAAGACCAGGATTAGTAAAGATCAATTTACACAGGGTTCCCAGGGTCTGAATGTGATAAATAAGATGATGAATTAGTGACTGATTGAGCAGTCAGAGTTGTGTTAGGATCCAGAAATAAGTACTAGTAATATAGCTTTATTAGGTACTAGTTACATTATGTGGTGTTATCTAAGGAGCTTGCAAAGAAAAGTGACTGGACGTCTTTAAGTTTCTAGAAGACAACTGAAGAAACTTCTTTAGTTCCAAGACTAAAATATTGGAGAGTCCCAGATTTAAAAAAAAAAACCCACACGTTGTTTAAATTAAACAGATGAACTGAAACATGATGTGAGTGTGCGTTTAATTTGTACTTACATGTTTCAGATCAAAGATAACCTGAGTAGATTAAAAAAAAAATTTATTTTTTAAATTAAGATTTTATTCATTAATGACCAAAAAGCTATCAGAATTTACCTCACCCTGTGTGAAAATTGAACTGCCCTCTTGTTAAATCATGAATCAACTGTGATTAACTGCATTTTTTGGCCTGGCCTGGTTACTGCCAGACTTGTTAAATCAAGAATTTACTTAAAAAGAACCTGTCTGACAAAGTGAAGTTGGCTAAAAGATCTCAAAAATCAGCACAACTAAAGAAACCCAAGAACATCTGAGAAACAAAGTCATTGACATTTCTCAGTCTAGAAAAGTTTACAATGCCAGCAACGGCACTCCAAGAGCTCATCAACAACTCATCCACGAGGAGCCAAAAAGCATCTTGATGATTCCCAAAACTTCTGGAAAAGTATTCTGTGAACCGATGAGACAAAAAACGGAACTTTTTACAAGGTTTGAGTCCTGTTACATCTGCATAGAACTAACTCAGCATTTCATAAAAAGACCATCATAGCACCAGTCAAACATGGTGGTGGTAGTGTGATGGTCCAGGGCTGTTTTGTTGTTTCAGAACCTAGACGGTCCATGAATTCTGCTCTCTATCAGAAAATCCTAAAGGAGAATGTCTGGCCATCAGTTCATGGTGTGAAGCTCAAGTGGAGGTTTTTAGGAAGTTATGCAGCAGGACGATGATGCAAAAACACACAACATCAACAAAACAACGAAACCAAAATTATGATTGGCCAAATCAAATTCAGGACTTTGTTCATGCCTAAAATACTTTTTCATTGCACTGTAATTTGGGTCTGAAGCCCTCTAACATAACTAAACTAAACTAAACTAGCTATATTTTAATACCAGATGTAGCCATGCGGCTGTCCTTATGTGTGATCAGGTTTTAAACATGTCTTTCGACCTTGATACAGCACAACACTGACAGTGCTAAAACTATCTATAAATTAAATAGTCAACAGCAACATGTTTTGTGAAAAACTCAGTGTACTTGGCTTTGGATAATGCAGTCCTCACAGTAAACCATTACAAATATGTCTGTAGACAGCCTGGATTCAATGCATTGGCTACTTCAGTGTAGAGACCTGATTCATTTAACATGACATCTTTAGGAAAGGTTGTATTAGCATAAAGTCCACAACCTTTTCCAGCAGTGCCCCATTTACTGTTGCACTAAAAACATCATCCACCCAGAAAGAGGCAAATGGAGCAAGAATAGTACATATATTTAGTCTTATATATAGTGCATATGTTGCTGTTGCTGTGCTTTTGGATTTCTTTTGCTAAAAGTAGAGGCACTCTTATTTCTCTTTGCACTCACTAGGGTTCATGTATAAGCACACAGTGATTTAGAGGATCAGTTAAGCCAGTATATGCCATTAGCTGAGCTCCAGTACATCAGATGATGATTTGAGTGAGCAGATTTCCCACCTATAGTCTGCATAATTCATGTTCACTACTCATCAGTCCCACCAGTCGCGGGCTGATGATAGATTAGATGATAAAATGCTGCTAATGAGTTTTCACAGAGCTTGCTTTAAGGCAAGAAACCTGTCTAATGGATTTTTTATTTCAAAGATTAGTACTATCTAAGTTGTGAGCTATTATTTGCAGTAAAGATTTTAAATTATTTAACCCACTGTGTATCTAACTGAGAAAGCCTGCACAATCACTGAAAAAAGGATCTCACTGTGTTTCTTGTAATTTCAGCTAACATCTTTATAAAGTGTTTGATTAAAAAATGTTTAAAAAAAAATTGAGCAGACATTATGTTTTTTCTTTTTGAATGTTTTTTTCATCTATAACCACAAATCACAACAAATCAGTGATATTTAGTTGCACAGATAACAGCAGAGATGTTTTTGTCTGAGTGCATTATCTTTTCAAGCATTCCACTTCAGAAGGGAAATGGATGAGCTCTATCGCCCCAGCAGTCTGATTAGTGGGATTACTGTCAAAAGCACAGAGACCTATCTCACAGTTCTGCATAGCCTTTTTCCACTGTGGTTTGTTTGATTCTTGTTTTGCTGCATTGTTTTATGAGAAAACTGACAAAAAATATATATATAAATGCCATGTTGTGTTAGAAATGTTGTTTTAGGCTTCTAGTAGCAAATACCCTGGTGCTTGGCATGTGACCTTTTTAGCCATGCTTGTGGTGAGAGTCTAAAGGGACGCCTACACAGGAAGAGACTGGCAGGCATGTGGCAACCAGAGACCACAGAATGTCACTGAAATTCAGTGACTTGTAGTGACAACAGGAGAAAAAAAAAATGTCATGAAGCAGCTGGTCGCTAAATAAAACTCCTCAACTCTGAGGCAAAATAATCGAGTAATCTGAAGACTTGTTGACTAGCAACCAGCTGTCGTTACCGTTGTAGATGGGGAAAAATGAAAGTATCAGTCCACCATTTTTTTGTTCTGACTAAAATATCTCAATAACTACTGTATGGATTAAATTTTATTGTTCTTGGCACCCACATGAGGATGAATCACTTTGCTGATCCAAAGCCTTTCTGTGTTATACCAGGCCAAGTCAGGTCAAAATTTTCCATTGTACTGTGTTCAGCTGTTTGGCTGATTAGATATTTGTTTTAACAATCACTTGGGAGCAACTCTATTCAATCAGACATGTAGACATGGTCAAGACGACCTGCTGAAGTTGAAACTGAGCATCAGAATGGAGAAGGAAGCTGATTAAACTGACGTTGAATGGGGCATGCTTGTTGGTGTCAGGCAGACTGGTTTGAGTATCTCAGAAACTGCTGATCTCCTGGGAATTTCCCACCCGGCGCCTGCAGTGATGCGGACGCTGTACTGGTCCGTCGTGGTGAGAGAGAGCTGAGTGTAAAAGCAAAGCTCTCAATTTACTGGTCGATCTACGTCCCTACCCTCACCTATGGTCACGAGCTGTGGGTAGTGACGGAAAGAACGAGATCACGGATATAAGCGGCGGACATGAGCTTCTTCCAAAGGGTGGCTACCCTCTCCCTTAGAGATGGGGTGAGAAGTACAGTCATCTGGGAGGGGCTCAGAGTAGAGCCACTGCTCCTCCACATCGAAAGGAGCCAGTTGAGGTGGTTTGGGCATCTGACAAGGATGCCTCATGGGCGCCTCCTGGGTGAGGTGTTCCGGGCATGTCCCACCGGGAGTAGGCTCTGGGGCAGATCCAGGACACGCTGGAGAGATTATACCTCTCATCTGTCCTGGGAACGCCTTGGTGTTCCCCCGGACAAGCTGGAGGAGGTGGCTGGGGAGAGCGAGGTCTGGGCTTCTCTGCTTAGGCTGCTGCCCCCCCTTGACCTGGCCCCAGATAAGCGGAAGAAGATGGTGGATGGATGGATGGATGGATTAGCTACAGGAATAAAACCTTGCTTACCAAGCTTGCTAGCATTAGCTGAAAACTTCTTCTGGGGCCCAATTTATAAATAGATAAACAAATAATTAAATACACAAAAAACACTATGGAGCAATACTGTACTTCAACTTTCAAATATCACATGTTTTTTTCTGACCCATGTCAGTAACAAAAAACCTAGTGCGAATTTTTTTTTTTTCTTAGATTACATCGCTTGAATATTACACCTGTTGGCAACAACAGGTTGCCAAGCACTATCAGCTGGTTACACCTGACAGCAATACTGTAAATATTAATATATTACTAAGCTAAAAAAAAAAGAAAAAAAAAAGCGTGTTTTCTTAATAAAAGAAGAAAAAAAAATTCTCAGATGCTCAATCCCCATGCATGTTTTCCCATTCTACAGTCTCAGCTTGGAACAGTCCAAACAGTTACAATTAATAGCATACATAAAATCTAACACAAAATGCTACAAATGAAAAAAAGAATCCAGACTGTGATTTAAAAGTGCATTTAAAACATTTGATTTAAAAAAAACGTCTAACTGGGATGCATTTCATTCTTGGTTTCATTTACCTTAGAGGAAACTATATAGCACCCTGGAAGCCAGCCATAGCCAGTTGTTGGCAGTTGACAGCTATGACAGTTATCCAGTGGTATGAATCTCCGGTTTATATTTGCAGAGGAGTGCCAGCCTCAGAGGAGCTGGCAGTCTGATTCAGCCCTAGTCATCACCTTCCCTTCATCTATTCAAGAATAGTGGCAGGTTTTAAATTGAGCTTCACAGTTTTTTACTGACCACCACATTCTACTTTAGGTGAGCTATAAAAACTCAGTGAAGCTGCCCATTCAAAGCATAGGATGTTCTGAAAATCTGATGTTTGTTACTTCAAAGTTCCCTCAACTTAGTGATGCCAGTTTGTATGTTTACTTGACGCTTTATTCAGTGACATTTTTCTTGGAGTTTTCATTACTCGCTAAATTTTGAAGGAACAAAATGCACTTTCAGATGTTTTTGGCAGTTACAGACTTTCTTCTTCTCCCTGCTATCAGCCACGCTGGACGCCCAGCAGAACACTGTTGCTTTAAACAGACATCACCCAAGTTCATGGTCATGTGGTAAAACTACCTTTACCGCTTACTCGAATTACTGCTAACAAACAATAATAGCATTTTTAATTACAGTAATATAAAGAAACACATGAGCAACAGCTTTGTTTGTTTTAAGGGTGACACCAAGAAGAAAACTTGCTGTCATCTCACAGATCCTGTATTTTTTCTGTCAATACAGTTTTTCATCATTTGATCTCTCAGGTTTCCCTGTTTCCAGTATTAATTAATGATCACATTATCAATGTGTCATTTTGTCAGCCATTTTGAGGACACTGTACTTTTTACATTTCCAATATTTTGTAAAAATTCATTTTGTTAAGTATTTCCAAAGTATTCCAAAAAGCAACTTTCTGCTACCATTAATCATTTATTGTTGGTTACTGTTAAAGAAAAAAACAGGTACCTGTTGTGGTGGATGTAGATTAATGTTTTTTACTGAAAAGTCAAATCTACTCTGGAGACGTTTATTCAATATAAACAAGATTAAGTGTCAGGCTTAAATGCCCCCACTCAACCGTGGCTGCTGCAGTAAAGAAAGCTTTAATAAAGGCAGGAGTTACATTTGATCATTTCTTCAACAGGAGCAGAAAGCATGAGTGAACAGGATGAGCAACTCATGTCAGTGTGACAAGTGTTTCATTTTG
The DNA here is from genome assembly GCA_015106755.1 of Etia nguti. Classification (NCBI taxonomy): domain Eukaryota; kingdom Metazoa; phylum Chordata; class Actinopteri; order Cichliformes; family Cichlidae; genus Etia; species Etia nguti. The sequence goes on from VUQG01004112.1 coordinate 37,930, forward strand.
TCCTTTTTAATTTATGGGCTATACACTCACTGTCCACTTTTTAGTACTGGAACAGACTTCATTGCACCTTCAAAATTGTCCTAATTCTTTATGGCATGAATTCCTTCCTCTTTACAACAAAAGAGGAAAAAGACAAACCACAAAGTGTTACAAAAGATACAAATACTTTTTTGCATTATGCAAAGATAGTTCACCTAATATTTTTCTGACATGTAAGTAGGACCAGAGTCTGAGTTCGTAGAGTGAAGACAGAGACATGTAAGTAGCTGGAGGTAAAGGATACTTTAAGTATACTGGAGCATCTTGATTTAAACTAAACATGAATAACCATGTCATCACAAAGCAAAGGGGAATCTTTCACAGAGTTTCACAAACAAGTGTAAACACCACAAACAAAGTTTCTACAGACAGTAAAGTAACCATTGAAGATGTCACCAATTTAAGTTGCTATTGACATGAAATTCTCACCAGATGCTGGTAACAACCCAGCATTAAAGTATACAGTATGGATTCTCACCAGGCTTCTTACTAATAGTCTTGTAACCCATTCCAGACTTGTGCAGTTCTGTAATCTTGTACCTGATGTTCTTTGACAACACTTTGATCTTGTCGATGGTGGTGGAGAAGTTGGATCGGAAGAAACTGATTCCCTGGACAGGTGTGCTTTATACACCTAACAAACTGAAATTAGGAGAATTAGGAGTAGCTGTAATTGATTGACTGATTGCAATCACAAATTTTTGGGAGCCCAAATTCTGTCTGTATTTCACTCAATGACATGCAAAACTTTTATGCAATTAGATTTTTTATTTTTTTTATTTTTTATTTTTTACATTTTTGGTGGATATTCTTTCTCCATTAAAATGAAACTTCCATAAAACTTAGAGACTGTTCATTTCTTTATAGGTGAGCAAACTTACATATTCAGCAGGGGATCAAATAATTATTTCTGCCACTGTATCTAACCACTATATCTGAATTTCACACACTAGCTCATACACCTTCCTCACCAGAGAGGCAGCATTCCATGTCCCAAAGGGTGAGGGCATTTAGCTGTGAAAGCTTTATTTGTGAAAGCTTTCAATTTTTGTTATAAGGTTTCATTTTGTGTTTATTTGGTACTGACTGAAACTTTTTCCTTATGTATTTTTTAACTGCTGTAGGGTGAAAATTGTAATCCATTCATCAGGTTATTTTTTTAAATATATATATTTTTTGGACAAGATTTATAAGAATATCTGTTATAAATATTTAAGTCGCTATTTTCTAAGAAGTGTGAACTCATTATTGCAGGTGTTAATTATGTTGAACATATGTTATAGTTACTTCTTAGTTTTTTAATCATAGGTATATTTTAAAAATATTCATCATAAATTATTGTGTGGTGAACAACACATATTTTAATACTTACTAGTAAGTCTGAAATTCAAGCCTGACATGTAGTAAACAGTCTACAGCTTTAAAATTCATGCCATGAAGTCAGTTTTCAAAAGTAAGTTTTTTTTATTTATTGGCTGCTGGAGGCAGAAATTCACATTTGTACACATACACAGTCATATCATTTCTGTATCAGCTCAACTTCATCAGTTATGTACCAACAACATGCACACACTAAAGAAACACAAGGAGAGAGGGATGATAATGATGTATAACTATACAAAGCATCCTCTTTATTATTGTAATTTTCTATCTTTAATTCATCCTCTAAATTAATTTTTTAAAGCCTGTAGCATATCTGAACAAAAATGTGCTATAAAATAATGAGAATGTGAGATAGAGGGATAGTTTTTTTAATATATCAATTTATATTGGACCAAGGATGTTGAAGATAGAGCATCTAGGTAGGAGGAAAAGAGGAAGACCACAGAGGAGGTTTTTGGATGTAACCAAGGAGGACATGCAGAGAATTGGTGTGGACAAAATAGGACGACAGGGTGAAGGATCCAATATGGTGACCCTTAAAGGGAATAGCCAAAATTAAAAGAAAGAAATCTTGGTGTGTTAGTGTCATTTGTCAGTCAGCAGAAAAATGTAAAACTTTTCCTGCAATTGCATCTTAACACGGTGACTCTCACAGCTCTTACGTCTTGTAAATATAATTCACACTCTGCTTTCAGGCAATCGGGGCTGAGCCCTGCATCCAAATGTCAGCTCATTAGCTGGATGGTTTCACTGGCACTGTCTGTCACTGACTAATTACCTCCATATTAGTTTATTAGGTAAATTCTCCTCTTAAAAGGTGGTCCTAATTAAAAGTCTGCAATGAGCCTGGATTTGACACTTGCTGTCTTTCTTTGCTCGTCCTTGGTGTCCTGTTTCACAAACTACAAGGAGTAAAATTTTGGATTACAGGGGAGACAAAAAGAAAAATCCTTCAATTGTGCTTCTACCCAAAACCTGAAAAGAAAAGTTTTTAGAGTTGCAGAGGCCACTAAAGTTTATATAAAGAATGCCTCCTTTTTCTCTGTCACCATAATAGAGGCTCTGAAAAAGTATAATTAAGAATAGAGTAGTGCTAGTCTGTTATTTAAGTCAGAAGATTTCAAAGGTTGTTTTGGAGCTCCTTCACACATTTTATTCTCCTCTTTATGAATAGGAATAAAAGTGAAGGATTTTAATTCAGTATAGTACAAATGATTTTCAGGAGTTCATACTGTTCAAACCAGCCATGAAAGCCTGAGTTATACTAACTCAACTATCTCTGTGTCCATTATTGTGGCTCACGTGATTTATAGTTATCTGTATCGGTAATCAGACTTTATCACAATCCTTAAACAAGAAACATTTCAATTTATATCATGCTAACTCACAAGAGGGAGAATAAGGGATGAGATGTGTATGAAGTTTGTAAACCTCCTTCTTTGATTTTCTGACTCTTTTTGATTTATTTCAGTTTTGCCAGCTTTCATCTGTACAGGGAATCTTGCTATTGCCACCTTATACTTTCCACTTATGTCAAGATCCACAGCCACGATAACATACACATGTTAGTCTCAGCTGATGTCTTGATGCATTCTCAATCATCCAGGAAAGTAAATCTCCAAAAGTTGATTCTGTTCATCTGGACGTAGCGTTTTGTGGGAGAAACGTTTCGTCACTCATCCAAGTGACTTCTTCAGTCTCAGCTGACTGCAGGTTTCCCCAATCTTATAAACAGTATATTTGCTGAGCTGATGGTTTGTCATTACCAAGGTGTTACAGAAGAAACATCTCACGATGGCTAAAATCAGTGAGGTCTCTCGAGACCTTTGCAGCACTGATTTCAGACAAAAACAGGGAAAAGAATTATCAGAAGAGTTGTCCAAGAGCCAAGGACCACTTATGGAGAGAGCTACAGAAAGACCTGGAATCAGCAGGTAACAACTGTTTAGAAGGAAACAATAAATAATGCAGCTGCCATGACCTCCATGCACGCTCATCACTCAAGTCTACATTGCTGAAGAAAAAGCACGTTGAAGCACGTTTAAAGTTTGCTAAATTTAGACAAAGCTGCAAAATATTAGGAGAATATAAGTCTGGTCAGATGAGACACAGATTTAATGCAGATTGGATGCTATAATACACATCAGTTTTGCAGGTCAAAAGACACCATACCAACAGTGAAGTTTGGAGGTCGGGACAACATGGTGTGGGGCTATTTTTCACCATATGGTACTGGCACACTTCATATCATTGAAAGAAGGACCTTGATAAAAATTCTGCTGCCATCTACCAGGATGATAAAGATGAAATGAGGGTGGATTTTTTTCAGTAAGGCATGATCCCAGACACATATTCAAGGAAAATCAATTGGTTTCAGAGAAAGAAAATGCAGCAAATAGAATGACCCAGCCAATCAGCTGACCTGGATACAAGTGGAAATCTATGGAATGAACTAAAGATCAGAATTTATAGAAGGGGCCGATGGAACCGTCAGGATTTGAATACTGCTTGTGTGGAAGAATCGGACAAAATCCAACCTGAGCAATGCTACTAGTTTTTCCATACAAGAGGCATCTAGAAGCTATCATCACCATCAAAGGCTTTAAATGTATTAAATATTGAATAAACTGTGCCATTTCTCATTATTACACATAACTTATTTTATGGACATCTATAACTTGATTTCTTTGCATGTGTAGATTGGTTGGGTTTTTACCAACATCTGGAGAGAATTTCACATCAGTAACACCTTTAGAAATATGTTTACTTCAAAAATTGGTGATGTGTCTGTATTTGTTCATTTACAAATGGACAAATTGGAGTCTATTACAAACATATCATTTAGATCACTGTGGTGCAGAACCTTTAATACCTACAGTGTGCTATAATCTCTGTGATAAAATATTGTGGTCAATATGCTGTGGTGGCAGATTTCTTTTCTCATGTATTAATCACATATTTAACCATATCACCTTAGTTGTCATGGGTGGGGCAGCAGTCGTGTGGGGTATTGAGAAAAGGATCCAAAATGCAGGTACTGGCTGGGGTGCGAGTGAGTGTTTATTTACAGAAGTGACAAGGTGGCAAAAACAGGAGGAGCAGAGCGGGGAGAAAACAAACCTAAACTGGGGAAAACTAAAGAACTAACCTGAAACCAAACACACACGGGAGGAGCAAAATGCACAGAGAATGTTGGCAGAGAGACGCAGAAAGAATACCAGGTTACACAGAGTAAAGCAGACGACGCGACGAGGAGCACAGGCAGACACACACTATAAATACACACACCAGGAAATCAGGAAATGGCACACAGGAGGGGCACAGCTGGAACTAATGGGCATAACGAGACACAAACCTACAAAGTAAAACAGGAAACTCACAGACTGTTTTACCACACAAACAGAACACCGGGAAGGA
>VUQG01004114.1:14753-26647 GCA_015106755.1 Etia nguti
TTGGGTAAAATTAAAAAAAAAAAAAAAAAAAATAAAAAAAAAAAAAAAAAAAAAAAAAAAAAAAAAAAAAAAAAAAAAAAATCGGATATCAGATATCACGCCACACACACTTATGTGTCCCCTCTCACCTCCATGTCGAAGCAGTGTGGGCATCTTTGCCCTCTGTGGCTCTCTTTTCAGTCTGAATGGATTTATCGAAATAAAAGGAATATTCTCAGTAAACCAGAGCTATTTCTTGCCATGATTTTTTTTTTGTGTGTGTAGGTGTAGGTGTGTGTGTGTGAGCTGAATAGAAATGACTATTATCCTACCAAGAAACACTGATTTATCACTATTGCTAATGTGCAGTCTACTTCTCTCTTCTGACTGGCACTCATTTTCTCACTATTCTCAACTTATCTTTCTTCTTTTCAAGACTCAAAAAACTGCTACTGACACATTTCCTCTTGCACATGACAACACTCGCTGTGAATAAAAAAACAACTAAAAAGCTGCTCGTATACAATATGCAATAAATGGAAGCTGCTGCTGTCTACATAAATTACAGATGCAGCTCAACATAAACGACTGACACATCACTTGGAAATGTGTTGTTGTTTTTTTTACCAATATATTAACAGGAATTGTTGGCTGCTGGATGAATTACCTTTCAGAATACCTTAGCTAATGTTTTTTGTTATTTGATTGATTAACCAGTTGTCTCCTTTTCCAATAAATATTTGATTTCTCTCCATGTAATTACTGAAAATTACACTTTAAATTTTTTTAAATTTTATTTATGTTTCATTGTCATGGTAAAAACTCAAAGACATCAGGGAGTTGTTGGTTTTCTTTTTTTTTCCTTTTTTTTTTTTTTTTTACCAAAATCAACTAAGGACTTAAAAGTTTTAATGTCACAAGGAGACGTCAAGGTGAAGTTTAGAGGGCAACTGTCCATGCTGGATGTTGAATGCTGTATTGAACGCTGGGGGAAGAAATTAAGAAGCTTCATGCGGGGCTCAGTGTCAGATCTGAGTCAATTCTAGACTCTGCTGTGCTGCGATGGAGGAGTAATGAGCACCAGGCGGAAACACAGGGTCCTTAATGGGATTACACAAGGAGACGGTAATCTAGGGAGAGCAGGTGGGGAATTAAACATGATCAGAGGGCTGCAGTGAAAAGTATGGGAGAAGAGCTGGAGAGTTAGAAGGTGGACGGGGGGGACACAAAGATAATACCAGACGGTGAAACAACCACTGAAAGTCAGAGGAAAGAACTGCTATCACAAAACAAACAACTAATAAGTACCCATTATCGTTTCTGCTGTTCCTGTCTGTCTTTTAGACTGTGTCAAAGTATCTTTTTGTGTTTGTTTGGAAGATTTCAGATGATAGAAACTCATTTCCTCATAAGGCCAAGCTAAACATTTATAAAATGGCCCATTTCATTCCATTGATACCAACACTGATACTGGCTGCGTATGTGTGTTTGGCAGTTGGTTTTGCTTGAGATAGATACATTACCAATATACAATATCTGTCTGGCTAAAGCCCATTAGTCTGACACACACTGAGCTGTACAGCTGGAGGAGTGAAAGCACCCTTTGATAATCAGCCAACCCCAGAGGACACCAAGTGCTTCATTTGAATGAAACAACAATTAAATTACTCGCTGCAGTTTTTGCTGGCCTTATTAAATTCCTTAGTGCGAATGGACTATTTCCATTTTGTAATATAGCCTCTAAAGCTGCAAATTGATTTAGAAATCTTATATTGTCGATGCAAATTCCAGAAGCTATGACCTTCCCTGTATAGGTATGCGACATCTTAACCGTTTTTCAACATCATCAGCCACAGCTCAGTAAATTCACTGAAATTAAGATCTGCTCAGGCATGAAGAAGTCTAGTTGTGGCTGCAGCTTATTGTGGTGCTATTTAAAAAGATGCTAGAATGCATTTAAGTCAAACTCTTTGCCTTGTTTGGATAAGATGTTATTTATTTATATACATATATATATTTTAATATTGTTTGTCGTTTGTTCTATCATTGAGGCAGTAGGCCAATCAAACACATCAATGTTTTGACTCATTTAAAAAAAGTGTTTTAAATCAACTTGATAGATAATAAGACTGTTCAGTTTATGAATAATTTAACCTTTCACATATTTTCAGGTTCTCCGAAATCACATCCTTTCAGCACTTGCGTGCTTTTCAGACATTTGCACATTCCAAAACAATGTGTCAAACTCACTGCAGTGAGCCACATCCATGCCCTTCTTCTATTCTGTTTCTAGTGCTTCTGAAGACTCCGACACTTACATTGGCACTGAAAACCTGTGTGTAGGCCTACTTTTTCCTCAGAGAAAATTGGTCAGGAGTCAGTGAGGGGATCGATATGGACTTTTAAATAGAATCGCTAATGGCGCTGGTATCCATAAAGTCTTAATGTCCAACCCAAAAAGCTAGAGGCAATAATATAAAGCTCAAAGTAGCGGGTGCTTAGAAATCTAAGTGTTTTGTTATGAACTTGATTTAATCTTTGGTTTTTGTGCTTTGTAATTAGTTTAACTGCTATATTTTTAGTTTTCCACCACTTTTCTACATCACCTGTGTTTAATCAGACAATCACTGATGTCGGTGTGTACAACCCCTGTCAAACAGTCTTATAACTGCAGTCTTTCTCTTCGAAGTATTGCTTGCATGTTTGCATTTTATTCTTAGCTTACCAAGGTATAATCTCTTGCCTGTTTTTACCTCTCATTTGCCCCCCTTGTCTTTTTTTTTTTTTGCACGATTCCTGGCTCTCATAATAAAGATGTGCTTTTTGTGCTCCCTAGTTTGCTGTGCCCTGCGTTTGGATTCTAATTCCTTAATCATCAGACTTGCTTCCATGGTTATCTTTTCTCTGTAGTAAAGAAAAGATAACAATAAATTTCCGTAAAATGCCAATTAATCAAGGACAAACCTAATTTAGTTGATGTGCTGCTACTTGCAAATGCCTAGTCTGTTTCATACTGTGGCTCACAGATCTCTTTAAGATAATGAGTCCTTTCTTCCTCTTTAGGGAGAGAGAAAAAGAAGTCTGACAGGCTCATTGATGTTACTTCCTTACTGTAATTGATGGAGTGTTGATTATGTGCTTGCTTGTTACAGTGTCAGGCAGTTTATTCTGTGTTTCTTCGGGGTCTGGACCAATAAGTGTATTTGGAGGCTTTGGATTTCAGGACTTACTGATGACATGCAGGTGTTCAGTGGAAAGGAAACAAAGCACAAGCAAAATTATATACTAGAATTCTACCATCCATTATAGTGATGGCTTCATAAAATTAAGATTTTTTTTTTCCTGAACAGTAAAGATCGTTTTTCAGCATCATGTGAAATTCCATTAATACAAATAAGAAATAAGCTGAGGATGATTCAAGTTTTGTAATGAAAATCATAGACAGTGATTAACAATAATGGTTCCTGCTGTACAAGTTGTGTGCTTAACTGCACAGCAACATCGAGTTTCTTCAAAGTCTCGAAGAGCATAAATAATTTTATCAACATCCACGGGCTAACAGACTCTGCTGTGACCGCGGTACATGAGCAAATCTGGTGAATCCCGAAGCTCTCGATGCGCCTGTTTGTAATTCTTCAGCACAGGCTGTGGTTTGGCATGTATGAGAAGTCTTGAGGACAGCGAGTACTGTGTGTACAAGAGCTAGTGTCAGTATCAGCTGAGTCAAATCTCCATTTTCTAGTACTTCATGGCCTTAGCAGCAAGCACATGCAGTACAGCCATAGAAAGCGCCAGCATGCACAGTACCATAGCAAGCCAAAATTCCACACTGTACTCAAGTGAGTTTTTAACACTACTTAAGGCTAAAAATTTCTAATTTCTTTGGAAGTATTCTTAGTAATATATAAAACTAGAATAGGAGAAAAGTGCATCATGTATAACACTATTTACTGTGGCTTATTTTAGGTTAACATAGTTTGAAGATAATATTTTGCCACTCTTAGGTTCTTTAAGGGTTTTGCTTTTGGTGTTATTTTCTGCTAGAACCTGAAATTGCTTCACTTTATAACTAAAAACCACAACAAACAAATATAGTTTGGACCATGAAAAAATTTCATATTTAGGTTCTCTACGCCACAATAATAGATATGATATAAAATAATTAAGATGCCTTTGAAGTTCACGGGTTTTTGATATAAGTGCTGTAGCAAAAAAAAATCTCATTAACTACTGAGGACTTACAGCCGTGTCACAAGAACAGAAAAGTCAAAGTCAAGCAGCAGAGGCCGGGATAACCTGACCTTTACGTCCTACATTGATATGTCAAGCTTCAAAAGAGTCAGACATTTTTCTCTTAAGTGACTTAAGCTCTTAGCAGTACTTAAAGTAGTACTGCTAAGATAAGTAACAGTAGAAAATAAACTAAATCCTGTACTTACTTCTCTATCTCAATATTTTTTACATATATTTCAGTTTATACTTTAGGTTTTACGGTGTATTTGAACAGCTTCAAATCCAAAGAGAGCCAAAGCAAGCAGGTATACTGTAACAGTGGTCTGTTATGCAGATAAAATCAGGCATCAGGGATGAAGATAATGGATGGTTGGTTAACTCACAAAAAAAACACAGACATTTGGCAGCATGTGACCGAAAGCCGCGTACCCTGAGAAAGATCACAAAATGAAGAGCAATTGGCCGGCGGACAAGTGTTTTTAAGCATTACTAAATGTCACACTAATGGGCACAAGGGAAGAGATTCATAGGTATAGATTTATTTATAACTACTGCAGGATTTTCATTTATATGACATCATTAGTGCTGATATTTAGGACAAACTGATATCGCCATGCTCTGAGATATTTTGCATTAATGTCTTCTTGGTTTTTCCATCAAGTGGGATTTTGAAATGTCATTTTGTCTTTAAAGAGGTGAGGTACCCTCTCAAAGTTAGACAAATAATACTATTAATAATACTAATAAATCTGCCAGTATGAACTTTATTAACACCCAGGCTACTAAAAAAGTGCAACAAACACATAGATGGTTAGAAATTGCCAACACTTGGCCCATTAAACAAGGTCCCAGTCCAGTCACAGAACAGCCAGTGAATTATGGCCTGTTCATCAGCCTTTAGGGCTCTGCCTATTGCTCAGGCTCGTGCGTTACAGAAGAAAAAAGCTGTGATACATATAGTCTGTCAGTGTTTGTGAGCATACCCTTGCTGAATTGGTAGGGGAGGTGCAGTTCTCTGGTAAGAAATAAACTGTGGTTAAAGGGGAGGAAAGAAAAAACACAAGCTGAACAAAAGTGCGTTCATAGAGCACAATCCTTCCCTCCAAATCTCTTCATGCAATCACTGCTTAACCCCAAACAGGCCAACAAGTGAACAGGGACTCCAGAACAACAAACATGAACTCTGTGACATGTGCACTGATATGCCCGCAAAAATACAGAAAACCACCCACACACACCCACAGTGTATACCACTGACAAATTACATGACAGGGTGAACCAGGGTGAAACAAGGCCACTCCATTCACATTATCAGGGAAACCTAAATGTTTGACCTTTAACAATAAGGCTGGCATTATTTTGTTCTTTTTTTTATTACTATTAGAAATTGCCTTGAAGAGATTAAAGGCTACAAATTTACACATATTACTGTGTAAATTACTGTGCTTTGTAGCCAGCTCACATTAAAATCTTACACTAATTAGTTTACACTGAATTCTGAATAGTTTCTAGAGATGGAGCAAAGAAAGCTCCAAGGTCCACTACTGGTATGTGATCTTAACATCCAGTTTAAACCCCTGTTTAAAATAAAAAGTGTCAGCAAAAATTTATAAAGGAGGAATTTATAAAGGTTCTTAAAAGAAGATCTGTTGAGAGTGTAATTCGAAATATGTGGAGCTGTGAGAAATGTGCACTGTGATGCATTTGATCCATTTCCACTTAAAACACTTGGTAATCTTTCTTTTCCTTTCTAAAATTTCTTGACCTTTCCTCATCTTCTATGCCAACAAATTAACCCTGTAACTAAAGGCACCAACTGCATTTTCTTCCTACTGTAAAGAAAGAATTGAACAATGCGTTGACCATGTTTATCTCAGCATTTCATGTGTCTGTTGCTGGGGTTTAACGCTCCTAATGTCAAGCTGACTTAAGCCCAAGGAAAATTAGGCAACACGGACACCTGGATTGAGCAGAAATTAGCACTGTGTGTGAGGACAAAGCCTCTTATTTGGCTGTGGCATCTCTGTGGCACAATTGCGCCCCACTGGCACAGCCTCTGTGTGCAAACAGATCAGAAGCATCCAAGCAGCTGAGGCCAGGATTAGTCTCTGATTCTTTGGAGGCACTGAAATGAACCAAGCAGACACTAATCTCTCTCTCCCTGTATCTCACCAGACCTCTGCTCCACAGAGAGAAAGAGAGAGAGAGAGGAAGAGAGAGAAAGAGAGAGTTAAATGAACTGGAAAAGAAGCGACAGGCTGTATTAACTAAATGTGTTAAGTATGAGGAAGCAGGAACTTCAAGCTCAGCACATGTACCCAGGCACTGGCATATGCCATTTGCAAAGAGGAAGAAAGCCAAAGAGATGAGAGAGGATGGCCAATTGCGGGGAAAGATTAGGGAGAAAATAGCAGGTTGGAACCTTTCTAACAGACACACTTTGCAATTCACCCTTTCAAACAATCCTTGATTGAGTGATTAGATCATATTAGGAAGTTTTTAGAGAAAAGAAATGACTTTGAGGCTGATTTAAACAAAAAACACATTCTTCTATCCCATATCTTATTCTTCTATCGCTGTGTTCTTACTCCATCTAGTCGTGTTTTCCATTTGTTTTCTCCTCTGGCTATGTTTTTTTTTCTTTTTCCCTACACATTTTGTCCTCTAAATAAGTTGTTTCAGACACTCCTCAGACATTCTGTCTGTGGTCTTTGAACCTTAAATAGTTATTTTGTAAGCACCCTCATTCTGAGTTTCTTAGCAGTTTGTAGTGCCTTCATTACTTTCCTACTGGGCTCAGCATAATATAACCATTGGAAAATAGGGATCACGGCTGTTGTTCAGCAAGAGAAAATAATGGGGAATAAGCATAAGTCGAACTCTCCCCACAAAACAAGGTCTGGCAAATGCTTGATCTGAACGTATGCGTAAGGAGAGAGAGCTGGTGCTTTGCCACAGTGAAGCCATGCTTTATCATTACACAGCGACAGTGAATTTTAAAAGTGTCCGCAGCTCCAGCTTGCTCATTTCTCTTCCGACACTTCTCGTAAGGATGGATTTTGATTCATAACTCTGCTGTTTTTATCTCTCGGGTGCATTCTACTCAAATTTTAATGACAAACCCCTATCTAATTTATCGAGGAGGTGAGAGATATAAAGGTGCAACATATGAAATGACTTTATGATGGGCTGCTTTTGCTGACAAGGCTATTGGCACTTGTTTGTTATTTGTCTTTTTAAGTGATTGATTTAATGATACATTTCCTCTGCAGAGGTCTTGTCAACCATCATCACTTCTTCTGTTTGCTCAACCAGTTCGCATTTATTTGGGCCTTTTAAGAGGCTTGTAGCTGCTACGTTCCTTATGTTGCATTTCATTACACTGCAGTGTGGATGCAGTTTTCCACTCATGTCTCTTCCATCTACGAATCCGCTGATATAAGCTTTAGAAAGCCTCATAATCAACTTTGTTTCCAAACACACTTTGAACCTTTATCCAACCAATTTTCAGTGTTTCATATGCCGGATTGAGTGCTGAAGGCAAGGAACAATGCGGCAGGATATCAAAAGCAAGGGGAAAAAGGGCTAAAACGTTAATAGGCTAAAAGGCTTCCTGGCAGGAAATATAGTGTTTAGATTAGGCCTGTGGTACAATCAGCGTTCAAGGACATAGAAGGTTTTCAGTGATAAAGGTGTCATGAGAAGTCAGCAGAAGATATAGTGATTCCACCTGCCAGCTACAGGCAGACAATGGGTGAAAATATGATACAGTTTTTAGCTAAAAGGAAAAAGCCAGACCTTGGAAGAAGGCATGATCAATCTTACCATGCCAACAGCGAGAAAACGTGGAAAAAAATACAATCACTGTAAAAGTGGTCCTAGTATTTGGGAAATGACAAAAAACAAAGTTTTGCTTTCCTTCTTTTCTTTGTGACTGATAAAGCAGCCAATATGGTTTGCAATTTTTGCTGCCATCATGAAAGCCTTTTCAAATTTTTGAGACAAAATGAATAAAATGGATGACTGGAAAAATTGTTCTTTATTTCTGGGTTTTTCACACTTTGAAAAAAGAACGACCCAGGACACTTTTCACTGGTCTTTCATTGGGCCTTGATTAGTTTTGCCTGAAAAAAGACAGCTGATAAAAGCCAGCTTGTTGACACCGTGCAGAATTTTGCTTTTTGTAATGGGACCACCTGACAGGCCTTATTTCACAAGGTTGATTTAAAGCAACACGAGGCACTATTGTCTCTGTGCTGTTGTGGAGAAGAAACACATAGAAGGAAAAATGGAGGAAAAAGCCTGAGATTTTAGGTTCAAATTAAATAAAATTACATTGCCACTTTTTTCTTTAACTTTGTTTTTCCTGTTTACCGTGTACTTTTTAAATCTCATTTAAAATTAAAATGTCAAAATAAAACAGTCAATCATTATATCATTATGTATATAATGTGTCTGCCACTTTGAATATTCATGTTTGCTGTTGATGTGTTTATAGCACAGTCATCAGGGTAGTTACAATCATTCTCTGTGGGCAGCACTTTATGATCCATGCAAAATATTAAATGCCACACAAAGTTAGGATTTTCACAATGATAAACTTTTAGTCCGATTTTTAAATGTTTTAACAGTTGGAATATTATTACCTTGATGTTGGCTTTTAGCTGCATTCAGGTTGATTTTAGTCTTGCATGAAAAAAATGTTGCCTCCTTGTACATTGGAAATACACCAGTTTAATTTCAGTTGAAATTACACGGATGCTTGTGCATAGAAATTCAACACAAAATCATTGCATCATTTGGGAAAAATTACCATAGCTCAGGTTTTACTAGTACACATAAGTCGTCCTCAAACAAAGAGCCTCATCTCAAATCAACCAGTTTTAAGAACATTTTTTGCATGGTACAAACTTGGTACAAAGAATGCATGAAAAAAATGGTAGAAAGTCTGAACATATATGATGAGTGCCTTGAAATTGTAGCTCCATATATCAAATGCTTTTCAGGTTATATTTTTTGAAAAATGGTCTGTCGACCAACAGACCTTTTCTTCGCACACTGAAATCTAAGGTAATGTTTACAAATGAATATCTAAAAAAATCTTAATTTTGGCCTTTCTTTCTATCAGAATGAATGAGGGAATTTGGGACAGATACATCAAGAATTGTCTGATAACTGGGTAATTAAAAATAAATAAATAAATAAATAAAAAGTCCAATGTTATAAATGTATATTTCACAATAATGCAAAATAAAAAAAGAAGAATATTTTGACGTGAAATTCATAGTCACAAAAATGAAAGGAATTCTATTTCATTTCTTTCATTCAACATTAATGCTTGATTGAGCAAATATGAGAAGTTGTACCAAAAAGTTTTGAGATTTTCATGTTCAAACATTGCGTCAGATTTCAAAGTGTGAAAAATAGGTCTGAAAGTGAGTTGATGACTGTTAAAAAAAACTTCATGTGGGCTTGAGATTAGCTCAAGAACAGTGTGTAGAGAATTTCTGGAATGAGTTTCCATGGCTAACAGCTGCAGCCAAGCCTTACCTTATCAAACACAATGCAAAGTGTGAGATGCATTGGTGTAAAGGACGCACAGCTAGGCTCTAGAGCATTGGGGAAGTAACAACGGGAATGACAAATTACATTTCTTCATCTGACGATCCAATGGATAACTCTGGGTTTCGTGATTGCCAGGACAACAGTATGACTGCATTGTGCTAAGTGCAAAATTTGGTAGAAGGGTGATCATGGTGTGGGGTTGTTTTTAAGGACTTCGACTAGTACAGTGAAACGAAGTGTTAATACTTCAGCATACCATTTTTTATTTTTATTTTTTTTGACAATTTCATGATCCCAACTTTGCTTGAACAGTTTGGAGATGGCCCCTTCATATCTGATTTTACAAATGGGTTTCTGGAAAAATGGTCAAGAATTTCCACAAACACATTTCTAAACTTGGGGAAAGCCTTCACAGAAGGCTTTGTCCTGAAGCTGGTACGGCTGCAAAGTGTAGGCCAGCATCGTATTAACCACTATGGTTTAAGAATGGGTTGTCACCCAAATTCAAACTGTGTGAAGGCAGACGAGTACTTTTAGCAATTAAGTTATGTTTAAACTTTGTACCATAAACGTTTTGTGCAAACAAGATGGTCGAGCAGAATGTCCATGTTGATTTAAGGCAAAATGACTTGTATGTAAAAGCTCGCAATCTTTTAGTTTTCCAGAAAAAACTGCATAAAGTATATTTCCAACTAGCAAACATGTTGAAAATTGAAAATGTCATCATTGTAGATAAAAACTGGTGATGGTACAATGGCAAAAACCGAACCATAAACAAAACAGTGTCAATGTTGTTTTCATGTAGAAATATAGATCGGATTACTGTGAAGAAGGATTTAAGTGTAATTGTCTTCAACTAATATGGTTAGCAAATAGTTGTGAACAGGCATCCACAGAGCATCTTCTCCTTGTACAAAAATTAGTATTACTGCAGCTTGTTTTTGGTTTTTTTGCTTTTTGTTTTGTTTTTTAAATCAAATAAAAAGCAACATGTTTCCAGCTATTTATGGTTTTGTACATCTAAATTCCATTTCATTGTAAACTTCATGTGTTGGACTCCAACAGTTATCCCCTCCCTGCCCTTCATGTCAGCATCACAGTCTCAGGAAGGCTCATTTTCACATGTGAAAAAGATCATTCCAATTAGCTTGGTTGGAAAGTGTTGGATTTAAAAGCAAGAGGTTGTGGGTGTAAGTCACCCCTGATGTGAAAGTGTTGTTTTTTTGTTTCTTTCTATCTTTTTTTATTTTTATTATGCTCATGTAATTTTATTCCAAGACATAAAGACACAATGGAGGATAAAGCCTAACAGGACAATGAAAATGTAATTCGAACCAGTGTTAGAACTTTTCTTAACCATAACTAGGTGTTGAGACAGTTATTTAACATAGAAAAGGTTTTATGTTTAGTAATGTGAAAAGCCCAGAATGCTGTGATTAACTTTCATGTGTGATGAACAAATTGGAATCTATCAAATAGACACAGCTCTAATCATTTCATTGCAGTCCCTTTAATACTAACAGTGTATTCTAATCTCTACTAAAATGTTGTGGTCAGCAGTATCAAATCCTTCACTGACGTCCAACAGGACAAGCACAGACATGGGTCCACTGTCAGAGGCCATGAGAAAGTTATTTGTAACCATCGCTATGATGCACTCTACATTTTAAAAAGTTTTATTCAGGATATAAATTCATCTGCAAATGATCACCCAGCTGTTTGACAACTATTAATTTAAGAATTTTTGAAACAAAAGGAAGGCTGGAAAGCAGCATATAATTAGCTAAGACAGCTGGAACGAGTAAAGGCTTTCAAATTAGTGGTTTAATTAAAGCCTGAAAGGTTGTGGTACATATCCTGTTGATAGAAATAAATTTGAAGTTGTAATAGTAATTAATGGGAAGACTTCTTTGAACAGTCTTGTAGCAATGAGGTTTAACAAACATGATGATTTAGAGGAAGAAATTACTTGAGTTAGTTCAGAAAGCTTCATAGGAATTATCAGACGTTACAATAATATTTCTTATCATCTCTATGCTGATGACATTCAGTTATACTGTTCTTTCAAAACTTCTGAGTTTTATAAATTGTCGTGTTTAAATAATTGTCTGTCAGAA
>VUQG01004118.1:0-12490 GCA_015106755.1 Etia nguti
TCCCGTAGTTCTGCTGCAATAGTGTGAAGGGCCTGGGGCTTTCCATGATGCAATTAATGTTTCATTTTCAGTCACCTTTTTTCACTGCTTATACATTTATGCACCTCTTTGCATTTAATCATTAGTTATAATGATTGTTATATAATAATAGAGAGAAGACACCTGATTGTTGCGGGGTTCTCTCTATTATTGTAGGTCTTTATCTTACAATATTAAAAGTGATGCAGTATGGTACTTAGATGCTCATCAGAGCATGTAACTACTCCTTACAATGCTTTCTCGTTATTCTGTAACATGAGCTGAAATGCATTATCACATAATTACCAGTTAACAATATAAACCTATAGGCTGCAGTCCCACACACAGACACAAATTTCTATCCTAATGAGGACACAGATGTGAACTTTTCCTTTGTCCTGACTCCTCATCACTGGCTTTGCCTCTTTTGAAGCTCTGGCTGCTGGGCTGGGGTCAGCATACCCTCAGCCTTAACGCCTTCAGCAGATGTTTGCAAAAAAAAGGAACAGCTAACAGTCTAATGCCGTTGTTTCCACGTTGCCATCATGCTCTTGCACTTTTGTGCAATAAAAATAAAGATACTGTTCACATCTCCACTCCTCCACTCTGCCATCAGTTGACTGTAGTGCAAGTGCACAAGGAGAAAAAGGCATGTTTGATGTTTCTGTTTCTTTCCTTTGTAACAGAAGTAACAGAAGTAATCACTTTAAAGTGGTTAGTGAATTTAGTACAGCGATGCATTACATTATTACATCAGTGCTGTGTATTTATTGTCCTTCTGCATTCAGTTCCTGAGTGGCTCATTTGATCTCTTCCTTTTGACAATTAGCTTATTTTTGTAAAGTCTGATTTATTTGTGTCCCATATTAAAGGACTGAAAGTATTGTGCTAGTCCCTCAAATTCACTCCATCAGAGTGTCATTTCTAAAAACAAGCACGTGGCTGGAAATAGCCATTTAACCATAACGTAACCAATAATATTACTGCTCATTCACCCACTCTTAGGTGACTAAAAGGTCATGCACATTGAAAAAAATTACAAAGCACAAACTATTTGCCAGCAATGCTGCAAAACAATTACCCAAAAACAATGAAATGTCATCTCAAATGCATGAAATACATTACAACAATGCAATGGTTTTGCTTTCATTTCAAAAGCATTTATATATTTAGTTTATGTGTCTTGTGGTTTTCCAGTATTTATTTTCCTGCAACTCATTTAGCTTCCTAACAAAATGTTGTAGTTTGTTATTGTGACCACTGGAGGGTCAACCGTAATTCAGAATGCTCATGTTATTCTCCCCGGTGTCTTGAATGCAAATACAAATGTTTCCAGTGGAAAAAAAAGGAATTAGACATATTTTCTATTATTACTTTTGTTATTGTGTTACACTTATTCATTTACTTTGTCCCCATACAAAGAATGGTCATGAAATGTAGTAAATAACTGACAGGAAACATTTATGTCTCTAAAGAGTCAAAAACGACTAACCTAACCTCCTCCTCCTCTTTGCTCTTTATTCATATTCAAATGATTAAAGAAAAAAAAAAAAGAGACTGTAAGTGAGGAAGTTGTTAATACCCCAGTGGCTATGATAAAGGTTGTGGGCAGGATGTCACAAGTAGCAAAGCAACACTGTGAGGTTATCAGAGAAGTGGCTAGACACTGTGACAAAATAAAGCACCATACTCATTTGCAGATAGTTTATTTTCAGAAGTGCAACACAGCACTGCTCCACTACACAGACTAGGATGTTGTGTTTGCGATAAATGGTGATCATCAAAAACCATGGAGTACAATGTCAGCATTTGTGAAACAGATATCGACTACGAGTAAGTCTTTTAAAATATATATATATATATATTTTTTTTTATATTTTTCTGTGAAGTAAGTAAGTAAGTAATAAAGTTTTATTTATATAGCACCGTTTCAGGTAAAATTACAAGGAGCTTCACTTCAAATAAAAATAGCAAAAAAGGGGAATAGACCATGAGACAAAATAACATGCACCCTAAATGCCAGTTTGCAATTTATTAATTTGATTTGTCAGAGAAAAGACATAATGAAATCAGCATTTCTTGGATTAAGGTATTTCCTGTAAACGTGTTGTTTATACATTAGTTTGCCTATTAAAACACATAATTCACATGTTCAAGGCCTGGGATAATAGGTGATGCGTTTAATGCCAGAGGAGTGCCTGGTGCCTGTTTTAACCATGACTAACGAGTAACACGCATTTTCTGTAGTACAATTTAAAAATGTCTCCTTATATGTACATAGCTGATACAAACGATGCATACAAGCCTGAGGAGCAGAGCTTTTTCTAATCTGAACATTTTTTAAATAATCAAATGGATGTTTTTCAGATGTAGCAACAAACACAGACAGGCTCCTTTTGTTTTACTTTTAGTAGCCTCCGAGTCCAATCTGTTTGGCTGCTGAAAGTCAGTCTCAGAGTTAATATTTGCAGCAGTGACTGCATTATAGCTGGCTCAAATCCAAATCTCGCCTGTGTGGGTTTTGAACACTCAAAGTCTATGCTGTACAGAGGGCACGGTGGGAGAGAGAACATCTATTCAGAATTTCCATTTCCAGTGATTCTGGAAAATAAAGCAGTCAGCCACTCACAGGTGTTCAGGTTTACGATATATCTTCCATATGCAACGTAGGCCAAAACAGCCTGTTGAGAGAAATTTGAATTAGTACATTGATTGTTCGCACAACAGATTCCAAACCAGCTGTGAGTTGTGCGTCAGACTGACCCATGTGATGATTGACAAGAAGGAGAAAGCAATGGCAGCTCGGGCAGCATCGAACATGACATCTTTGGAGTTAGTTCTGGTCCACTGGTTGAGCAGGACACAGAAGCAGATGAACCACAGGAAGGTCATAGCCACTGTCAGGTGATTCAAAGCAGAGAAACAAATTCAGTGGAAAACATTAGAGCTGATGACAGCTTCAAGATATAATAGGCTGCACTTCCTTCTTTTACACTGTTTTGTTCCTTTAATGAACTATATGGCATAGCAGTTAAAGCCGACTTACTGGAGAAGGCCAGATCTCCTTTGACAATGCATTTTTTCACTTTGGCACTAGAGATCTTTGAAATGATGAAGTCCAGGATGGGGAACACAACACAAGCCACGAAGGCCAGCACTCCAATTCCCACCGCGTAGCTGCATGCGCATTCATTGTTGTTAAACATGCAGGTGCCATTTTCTTTACTCATGGGGCGATAGTAGCCTTGGTCTGAGATGGTTGCAAAAACCACAATGGCGAATACCTGCAAAGAGGACACACTCAGGGTTCAGTCCCTGGTGAGGTGGTGAACAAGACTATGACATCGCAAGAAAGCAGTATCAAGAAAAATAATAGATAAGCCTTTTTGAAGAAGTAGAGCTCTATCAACATAAAGTTGCTTGCCTACACAGAAGACAGTGAATGTCAAACATAAAATAAACATGTTTGACATGTTTCCGGAAAAAAAGCTATTCACATAGTCCTGTAGGTGGGGCACTGCTCTGGACTACAGATTGGTGATTGCAGACAGAAATCAAACTACTAACCTTCCACCTGTTCTACCTCCTCCTGCTACAGCCACGGCAAATATTAAATACATATGAATATAAATACTTCAAAGCATTGACCTCCTTGTTTGTGAAAGTGTTGATTTGAATCTTCTTGTAAGTTATTTTTATTTAGTCATTTAGTTGTGTTTACTATTGTATGATTAAGAGAAGGCACTGCTTAAAATTCTGTGCTATAAAAAAGAAAGTATGCCTTCTCTGACTTTTAAATCTAAATTTCAACCACAGGAGCAAATAAACTTTAAAGCCTTTAAGACACGTCACTCATCGTCAGGTGGTGGTGTGGTGACACAGTGGTCATGGTTATTTGCTACTGTCAGTTGTTGCCACCAAAATGCATAGTTTACATTTTATTTACAGTTAAAATGTTTAAACCTGTCTACACGAGGCATGAACTGGGTGTTCATGCCTCGTGTTCATGCATGTCACTCACCCCGCACAGAGCGCGCAAAACAGTCTGTTTTATAAATCTCTGCAAATCAAAAGAATCCTCATCCAAAGAGGGTAGATTGCCAATGTTTTCCATTTTTTTACTCCACAAAAGTTGCCTATCAGACAGGTTTAAGTAAAAAAAAAAAAGCCTTCCTATTATTGTTGGGTACTTTCGATTTGTTGAAAAATCTTCCTGAAAACCATCTTGTACTGTGCCGTGGAAACTGGCCTTACAACATGTTATGCATCAGTGTGAAAAAAAGAACAGGTTAATCTAGTTTGCAGTGCATCAGCAAAGTGGATGAAAAGATGTGAAAATTATGAACACGACACACACACGCATGGAGAGATTCCAGTCTATGATTGACAGTGTTTCCACTGTGTTATTTTCTTTCTTTTTTTAATCCACATCTGCTTTTACTGCATTGTTGTGCTTAAAAATGAAGCCATTGCCAATCACGAGTTTTCCAGATTGCAGTATTGTATGGTGAATCAAAACCTGATGACACTTTTCTGTGTTCGTAATTCCATCAATTCTGACAAAATGCCCAGCACAGAAAATGTAACCTATGATAGAGCCTCCACTGTGATTTAGAGCTGTTGACGCTCACATCTGTACCTCTGTCGTTAAGTCTTCCGTACTTGTTGACCATGATTTGAACCAAAAACTTTCAAATCTGGGTTCATCGCTCCATCAGACCTGCTGCCACTGATTTTCACTCCACTTCTCGTGCAACTTGGCGTATCTCAGACAGACACTGAAAACATTTCTGATGAGGTTTCAGTGAATAGTAGATGGATCAAATAAAGTTTCAAATGCATCTTTCAGGTCCTGTGTTTGGTCTTTCTTGGAAATTGTTTCTATTTTTAAGGATTTTCAGATCCTGTCCATTTGCTGCATATATTATTTCATTTTTAGGCTTGCTGCTTCTTCTTTTGTGGTCCACTTGTCCAGTTTCCTCAAAATTTGTAAGGACACACTGACCAACATGCAAAGATATGGCAAGTTTTCAGCTAATAGATGTTTGAGCTAAAAGATACAATTTAAAATTGGTTGTTTTCTGAGTTGTCTTTTATGTGTAGACACAACGCTGGTTCCTCTCTTGAGTTAGGGACCATTTTTATGCTTAAATGATGCAAAGTTAAGAGTTAGGTGGCTTAACAAATAAAAAAGCATTCCTCTGAAAATAAGTGAAAAAGCAGCCGATGTCCAAAGAAAAACTTTTCTAAAACCCTCCAAAAGCTATTCATATAAAACAATGTGTGTTATAAATCCTCTTCATGTTGGTCCAAGTTTTTTGGGACTTTATTCTCTTTACTTCCTTGCAGGAATCTGGCAGAAGGAGAACCAGCTCAGGATTTCACCTTCAACCCCATCAACGAGCCAGAAACCAGCACCCAAAATTGCCCTGAAATACTGGAGATGGAAGTCTTTAGAGAATGCACAGGTACAATGACTCAGTGTTTGCTGTTTACACCCCAACAAAATGTTTGGATCCAATTTCTATCTGTAGTTTTATTTTTGATGTCTACAGATTATAAAACCTATAAAACCTATCATTTAGTAGATATACAGTCAAACAGAAGCAGCTACATGAGTGACGAGTCACTCGACAGAGAAGAGATCAGCCTTCTGCAGAGACACGACTGGTCGAATGCAACGATAAAGGTGCTCGCCTCCATGCCTAGTCGCACTGCAGGTGAGGGGAAAATCTCTCCGTACTGTCTAAATGTTTGCTAGGATTTATTCACACGTGTTAACTACAACATTTGTTTAAAATCAAATTCCTCATCCACACAGAATTAAATAATTCCCGGCGAGTGCGATATCAGGCCTCATCCCATGAATCTCCTCACCGCTCCACACCGGCCCAGGGTGCCTCTGTTCTGACAGACGTGGAGGAAATCAACACTGATGGTGGGACGGCTAAGCTGGCATTTGCGCTAAGTTTTTGACAGGTTTTTTTTGTTCTACTTTTAACCCTTTCACTACAGTGAGATCTGACCTCTCTTATTCCACAGGTTCCAACTTTTGCGCCCCTGAAAATAATATGGACCAGTTGGTGTCCAGCCTCCGAGGCCTCTCAGTGAGTGAAGGCACTCGCAAGCTGCAATCTATGCCACTTAGCCTTACAGATAAGATGGAAATCAGGTATGTGTGACACTGAAAACCACTGGCGTGACCAGAGTCATGCAATGGAAATCATGATCAGTACCAATACTTTACGTCATCTTCAAGAATCTTAGAATCTATTTGGATGCACTCTCACCATTTTTGACAATTATTCCATCTCCCTATCTTTTACTAGAAAAGTTGCTTTCAGTTTAATAACTGAAAGTTCATTCATCGGCAAAAATATACCATGCTACACTCATCTAAGCATGTACATTTCAACGGTAAGTGCAAACAGCGTACACAGTGATAAGATTTCGCCATCTGTATAGGCGACACGCTGATGCTCCTTTCCCCTCAGACTTGGCGCCACTGCCTCTTTAGCTGCCTGCCCGTCTTCAGTTCATTCAAATTGTGGCATTCAGCCTTGAAGACACTGAGCGGGCGGTACGGAACCAGTGTGCTGTCCTACTTCCTTTTTCTGAGAACACTCCTGTTCCTTAACCTTCTCCTCTTTGTCATCACTGGCTTGTTCCTAATCATCCCACAAGCCATCAACCCTCCTCCTCCCGGTTCTCAAGTTGACTTCAATGGTATTGAGCTTCTCACGGGCACGGTGAGATGGGTGTACAACATATCCCAGCTGTATTTACAAGCTTTTTTCAGTGACAAAGAAACCAGAGCTATCTTTAATGTTGTCTTTCACAGGGGTACTTTTCTGAGAGCTTGATGTTTTACGGCTATTACTCCAACGAAACGTTACCTCGAGTGCAATACCGAATGCCAGCAGCCTATTTCTTTACCATTGGCTTCACCCTCTTCATTATCTGCATCATCCTCGTGTACAGGTTGAACTCTAACTCAATTAGTTATGCTTTAATTCTATTTTTGTTGTGTCTTTCATGGTTATATTGTATTTTTTTTGACAGGTTGTCCAAATCCTTTGGAAAAAACTTTCAAGTCCTCAAATCTAACGAGAATCTGGCTGTAAAAGTTTTTTCTTGTTGGGACTTTAAAGTGAGCAAGAAGACATCGGTTAGACTCCAGTCTGAGAAAATCAGCACTCAGCTCAAAGTATGAACTTATATGAATATTCACTGAACCGTGAAACTTTTCTTTTGGTTCTTGTTTTGTTGAAATTATTTTTAAAATAGACCAAACAAACCAAGCTTTTTAAAAAGGTTCTCTTTACACCGAATGTTTTCTTGATGATTCTTAGCAACAAGTATTTCACAGTTTATGCAGCAGTCTTTGTCAGTTTGACATAAGGATCACACATAGTAGTGTTTGTGGTGATCCTTTGTTTACAGGAACCTGATCACATGTTCACATGTTATGTTACTCTCGGGGCCATGTTCTTAGTTTAAAAAAAAGAAAAAAGGACAAAAGTTTTAAATATCTGTTTTAGAAGCACCGTATTTGAAAGGCTCAGTTTACAAAAGGCTTTTCCAACAGGAGCAGCTGTCTGAGATGATCAAGGGAGACGACAAAAAGACCTGCATGCAACAACTCCGCCGCCTTATGGTTCATCTGTTGGCGTGGACCGCATGTCTAATAAGCATTTTCTTGGGCACCATAGGAGTGCACTACCTGTCAGAAAACAACTTCAAGTCACCCATTGCTGGGCAACAGGAAACGGTAGAATTCATGCACAGTCAAGCACCACTTTAAGCCTGTAAATTTTCATTCCCCTCCCATGGTGGTTAGCTACTTCTTCTTTTCTTTGCTGCTAGACCTTTGGTATCTTTTTCTGTCTGCTTTGTGTGATAATGAGGCACCCCCTCTAACCCCCCCCCCAAAATTGAGAGGCGAGATACTGGTGCTTCAAAACTTTGCTGTGCACGTAGGAATAACAATAGAAATCACATTAATAATATAGAAGTAATAAACTTTAGTGTTATCATCTCATGACTCACAAGGATCAAGATGGTCCTGAACACCTGTATATACAGTGCTGTGAAAAAGTATTTGCCCTCTTCCTTAATTTGTAGATTTGTGCATATTTGTCACACTTACACATTTCAGACCTTCAAACTGATTTTAATATAAGACAAAGATAACCCAAGTAAATGCAGTTTTTAAATGATTTCATTTATTAGAGGAAAAAAGCTGCCAAAAGCTACCTGACAATGTGTGAAAAAGTAATTGCCCCCTAAATCTAACAGCTGATCGTATCACACTTGGCTCAGCTTTCTGAAAAAATTCAGTCCATCACAGTTAATTCATGATTTAACAAGAGAGGGCAACTACTTTTTCACAGCACTGTACATACTCAACGCGGCGGCATCAGTTTCACTCTTCTCTTTCTGAATAAGTCTAAAGACAATTCTTTAGCAATAAACCAGAACCAGTCAACATTAGAGAACTAGATGTTTGTTGTCGGGGTGAGAATTGCAGATTGACTTCCGATACTACCTGGATATGTTGCCCATGATGTCAAACACAACTGCAGGTAAATGGTGTGAGAGGATTACCGATACAATATCAATATTTCATTTTTAAATATCATGGTTGTCATGACGATCCTACTTCAGATGCATATAATGTTTAAGCTGAACTTCATTTCCTGTTTTGATCATGACTTGTTGGTCTGCATTTTTCACTCTGATTTAGACCATTTTAAAGCCACACAAGTTTGACACTCTGCCCGAAGAGACTGAGTTGCTGGTCTTGTCAGCAGTGGTGTCGGGCATTAACCTGTTACTCCCTGGCTTCTTCAACTTATGTGTTTGGGCAGAGAAATATGAATCACCTGGCACACGTGTTTATGTCTCTATCTTCAGGTAAGGGGGGAAAAAAAAGGAAAACACGGAAAAGAAATCTAGTTTTCAAATGAATAACATAGTGCTCATTTAACCATAGTTCAACATGATGTAAAACTATTATTTACTGATACAAGCACAAATAGCGAGAACATTTACAAGGTCTTTGGTATGTAATTTTGAAATGCCCAACACTGATTTTTATTGTTATTTTTTGGAAGATTTATAATAAAGTGATTGATCATTTATTTTTCAGGAACCTGCTGTTGAAGGTCAGTGTTATTGGAGTTCTGTGTTATCGCTGGCTGGAGAGCATTGCCCCCAAATCAAAAAATGTTGGTCTGGAGGTTAGTAACATCCTCATTCTATTGCGTGATCTAACACTCAGTTACTACATGCAATAGTTTTTATCCCTTAAAGAAAGTTTTTTGGACACAGGTATTTAACACGTGCGATATTAAAGCTACAGTTTTGGAATTTGAAAGCATTTAACATCCACATTTTTACTTTTTTTTCAGTGTTGGGAGAGTTTTGTAGGTCAAGAACTGTACCGGCTCCTTGTGATGGACTTCATCGTTACGGTGCTTTACACTTTTTTGGGAGAGTTCCTATGGAGGCAAGTTGGTTAATCAGTTAGAGCCAGATCAGGTGATTGGTTTGACTTCTGTTGTTTATTGTGTGACAGTTCACATTTAAGCCAAAACCTAATTCTTCCCCTCTAGGATCTTTTCCCAGACAATCCTGAAAAAGAAAAGGAAGCCAGTGTTCGACATTGCTCGTAGCGTGTTGGAGCTAATATATGGGCAAACTCTTACATGGTGATTATTCAGTGAAAACACAGCTTTAAAATCTAGCATGTATTCAGCTTTAAAAAGAAAAATCAGTGTTCATTTGTCGCATTTGTTCTTTTAGGATCGGAGTGCTGTTTGCCCCACTTCTTCCTGCAGTCCAACTCATAAAACTGATTGTGTTGTTTTACATGAAGAAGGTTGGTACAGTGTGTATGCAGTGGGGCTGTAGTACCGTATGCCAAGACAGCATTACAAACATGATTCTTCCTCTTTGTTTCCAGAGAAGTCTCATTCTCAACTGTCAGGCCTCAAGAAAGCCCTGGAGGGCCACTCAAATGACAACACTGTTCATTTGCATATTGTGGTTCCCCTCATTTCTTGGCACTGTCGTGACTATCATTTATACAGTATGGACGTAAGTATAACAATCTTCTTGTAATGCACACAAGCATTTTCATGCTTACAGCGTGAAAATGCTTGTGAGCATTTCAAAACCACAAACACACAGCTTGCTAAAAACAAACCTTAAGTAAAACAACAATCTCTTAAGTACAAACTAAAACTACAACTGAAATATTTTTACCCTCAAGGTAAACGGCCTGGAAATTACATTCTCTCAAGAAAGATCAAAACCAATAGTTTAAACTTAACAAATACAATCTATGTATTCAAATCTTTATATATTCACTCGCTACTGTATTAGGTACACCTTGAAGTAACAGGCTGGACCCTATTTTGCCTTCAGAATTGCCCTAATTAATCAACATTGAGCCACAATCACACAGGAGGAAAACAAAAACAGGAAATAAGAGTAGGACGACATCTGGTCGATAAGCAAGCTGAAAGTTCCCCCGTGATTCGTCTTGAGTTCACTTGGAATTTTCTCTGTGTGAATCCAAACTACAGGAAAAGACAACTCCGAGTTTACAAACTCATCAACTGATTCAGATCAGAGTAAACAAAAAAACAAAAACATGAGACATAGAGAATAAAGCTAAAAAAAACATGACAGTGAAAGGGAATCACAGCTTAAAGCCTGAAGAAGTGAAGAGTTTTTACATTACAATATATATATATCTATATATATATATATATATATATATATATGTACTGTATCCCCTTAAATGCATCTGCCTATCATGCACAGAATCAAACCCTCGGAAGAGTGCGGCCCTTTCAGGAATCTCAAAACAATGTTTGAGGCAGGGCAGATGTGGACCAGGCACCTGGAGGACGCTCATCCAATCCTGAAGTGGCTCAGCTGGGTCTACGACTGTTTGGTAGAGAATCCAGTGTTTCTATTCCTCGCCAGTGGAGTCTTTCTGTGAGTGGCAATGACTACGCTCCTGTTTCTGCTATGTATTTAATATTTCCTTTCATTAATCATAAAGCCAGTGTTGTTTGTTGGTAGCAATTCGTAGCAGCAAGCATCTCCTCTATTGAAACATTTAACATTTATGACTTACTGAAACGGTTAACGCTCTTAAAATTTTGAAATGATCCATTGCTATTTTTTTGTTTTTGCAGAATGGTGATATACTTTCAGGCTCAAGTTGTTGATGGCCAGAGGAAAATCATCAGCCGGTTAGAAAAGCAAATTGAAAATGTATGCATAAGTTTGTCTATGTTAGCGGCATTTGTGAGTTCAAGATAGTCCAGTACTAACACTCGCACCATGTTAAGGTTGACACTGATGGTGTAATTTTAAAATGTACGAGTAGCTTTTGAACCACTTTTAGGATTTCCCCTGATGATGGCAGTGGAGAAAAAAAAAAGGTATCACTAAAGTCATGAAAATTCCCTCTGAGTGAAGAGACAGAAATGACAAAAACAAATTCAGCAGTTTAACTGCATAAGTCAGCATCCTAATTTGAATTCGTCATCTGAGTATATATGATTTTGCTAAAATTCTTCTTTCATCTCCTCCCTCTGATGTTCTCCTTTTTAATCCTGTCCCTCCTGGTTTTCATATCTACCTCCTGTCTTTTTGTCGGTGACATCATCTCTAAACCTTACAGCCTGCAGTCTCTTCTTCACCTCTCTTTTATACTGTCCCTTGCTTTGGATGGTTGACTCCAGATATTTAAACTCATCCATCTTCAGTACCTCTACTCCCCTCACCTTCACCTTTCCACCTGCTTCCGTCTCATTTATACACATATACTCCATCTTACTTGTACTGACTTTCATTTCTCTTCTCTCCAGTGCGTGCTTCCACCTTTCCAGGCTCTCTTCCTCCCACTTTACTGACACCCAATAATGTGGACATTTAATACACACTTTAATTTTCTCCTGTCTTGGTTATTGTAACTGACTTTTCACATGCTTTTCATAAGGCTGCTTCATGGTGATCTGAACAGACGAAAGAGCCTCCAGTGCTGCTGAAAGGGCTTGGTACAAGCACTCAAGAATCTGTGAAACATAGTCCAAAGCATTAGTTTTATCAAGTTGCTCAGAAGTTGTTCTTTAAGCAGTTTTAATTAAAAACAAGTTCAGCTGAGCTAAGACCCAGAGATCCTTGTTTAGCTTCCGTATTGCACATACCATCAGTGGAACTCCTTCATCCCAGTCCAGTATGCAGCATAGATTTAATAGTCTGGTGCCACCTTTCCAGAGCTCCCTGGGAATCAGGATGATAGGCACTAGAGACCACATGTTTAACTCCTAAGAGTCTGCATGACCTATTAAAAGAGTTTTGATAGAAAATTTGTCCCTTTGTCTGTCTGAACTACTTTGGAAGGCCAAAAGTGGTAAAAAAAAAAAAAAAAAAAAATTTTTAACAAAGC
>VUQG01004118.1:12510-24143 GCA_015106755.1 Etia nguti
GCCAAAAGAGGAAAAAAAAAAAAAAAAAAAAACTTTGTCAAAGCCTTTATGATTAGAGGAGCTGACTCACTCAAGGGCAACACATCAGTGACTATCAGTGACCAAGACCTACCAGTATCCCTCAGGAATTTTATAGGTTGCTCAACCTCTGGTTTGCCTGTTAAAGACAAAGATCCCTGAAAGATTAATGGTTCAAAACATGTATCAGGCTCTTCACTCTTACTCTCTCCAATGCTCTGGGTTTGAACTGTTTTAATTAACCCCACCCCAGCTCCAACTTCCAAAGTTCAAACTCTGTCTGATGGTCTTGGGCTTTATGCTGAGCCTCCAACTGTAATCCTGCTAAACATACCTTGAGAAATGCTTCTTCCTTTAGTCCAGGGAATGAAAAGAACTAATTGAACTAGGTCAAGTGGTTATTTTTGCAATTTTGGGTGTGTCTCGATAGCAGCCAACTCCCCATCATCCACTGGCAGAGCACATTTTACTTGTGTAGATCTATTAGGTGAAACTGAAGGACAAGATGAACCAAGACCACATTTCTCAGCTCTCTCGTAAGCATTTGCTTGCTCACATTTAATATAAAGTTTTATGCTATGGACGACAAATCATCTTTTCTACACAAATATAATTCCATCCATGAAGGTTCCTTCAGAAACTTACTTAAGTCAAAAGCAACAGCTGCCATACTCAGCCCTGTTAACGGGTACCAAAAACATAATCGTCATAACTTTCACTATCTAGTGTTGGGTTGAGAACACGAGAAATCAGTCAGAGTTAACAACCAAAATCAAGCTAGCCACAAACATAAACCTATCAAAAAGCCAGACATGGGGAGGCTCCTACCTGCACAGCAGAGCTACTGGGGACTTATAACAGCAGTCAGCTTCTCTGATCATCGGTTTATGGTTCCACACTATTTAAAACCAGAGGTGATCATGCTTTAGGTAGTAGCTCCTAAACTTTGAAACAGCCTTCCTCAGCTCATCTGGTCAGCTCAGTCAGTATTTTATGACATTTTTAAAATTTATTTAATCAATTTATTTTTTAATGACTGCTGAAATCAATTTTTTGTCATTATTAATGCCAATGCATTGTGTTTTGTTTTAATGCTGTTCACAGGAGGGTAAGGATAAAAAGTTCCTCATTGCCAAATTACAGGATTTATGCAAATAATTGGCCCGCTTCCCCTCAAGGGTGAGTATTTTCACTACTGCATATCTTCACTGATGCTGCATAATTTTTGTTTTGTTTTGTTTTTTTTGCTTCTCACTGGTCTTTCAAGTCAAAAGATGAACTTTCTTTTCTTCCCCAGTCTCTGGCTGAACACACTGAGAACAAAATACACTATATCTCACTACGCAGCAGCTTGGCTCACTGAGAAGTATTTTGGCTTCGATATTATCTCAAAGCTGAGTTGATTGTCCAGATAAACAGGAATGTCTAAAACATGCTACAAACATGAACAAAATAAAAGTAAAACCAGTAACCATGAAGTTTGCTATTTTTAAATATATCCCATGTATATATTGCATTGGTCATCTCTGAAAACTGAATCACTGACTGTTGGCACCTCAGCAGGGTTATTAATATTTATTTATAGGCTTTTATTGTCACAGTGTACAATGATCTTCAATGTATTTTATGAAAAGGCAAAATAAAATTTCTTTGTTTCTGTCCCTGTTGTTTTTTTTTTTATCTGATTGGCTCAAACCTGGTGAGGATTCCTTAAAATCAATCATCAGCTCATGGTGCTATGAATACCTTCACAATGGACTTCTTAAGAACGCATTCCACGTGAGATCATTTAACCGGTAAAATATGCAGAAGTGCGAAAGAAAAAGTAAAGTGGGGTCCTGTTGGATATGTTGTCAGTGAAGAATGACTTTTGGTTGACTGTAAAACCAGTTGAGAACACAAAAAGGATCTGTGAGTAAAAACTTACCTGAGCTGACTTGAAGTTGTTCTTTGATCTTTTTGTTGTTCTTCTTTTCCAGTACAAACAAACTGGGTCATATTCATGGCATGTGTTCATGTTTGGCCAAACGTGTTTTGTGAGATCACCTTGACCTATGCCTGATCTTTGACCACCAAGTTCTAGTCAGTTCATCCTTGAGTTCAAGTGAACAATTGAAGAACATTTGCCAAATCTTACAAATGTTTCCTCAAAAGAAATAAAAATATTATTATTGTTTTATTTAATTTTTTTTTTTTTTTTTTTACTGTTTCCATGAGAAAAGTCTAGATGGATGAACCAACAGCCTAAAAACATGAAAACTTGCTCCTGCGTACCACCTTATCCAAATACAGTAAGTATAGCACATTGGCACACTAACAAGCTTTCAGTAATGCCAGCCGTCCCTTGGTACCATACTATTTCCCCCTAGCTGCTAAACAAGTTAGGTAACTCTGACCAGTTATTCAGAAATTCTTCCTAGATTTCCTTCATGAAAACACAAGAATGAAAGTGGGAGGAGATTTCCTACCTTAGATATTTTATTCTTTAGCTCGGTCTAATCTGAAGTGCAGGTTTGTCTCACATCTGACTCTCAACAATGACTTCTGGTAAGTAAGGGATTTCTTGATTTCATGTCTCATCTTTAAAGAAAATGAAATTACAAATTGTCATGTGACTGTTTTAAATGTATCACCCTTCTACATTATAATTTTCTTGCTTATCTTTCCCCCAGACGGCATGAAGACAGCGCCTAACAAAAGGCCATACATCTGCATTCCGAAGGCACTCATAAATCTTTTGGCTGAGCAATATGAACTTGTAAACAACTTTTCTCATTCCCATATCTTCTTGAACAAAGCTATCATTTTATTTCCTTTTATCATTTTGACATTTTATGTTTAAATGTTTCATGAAGCTCTTGAATTTCTGTCATTTAACAGGACCATGGACTGCTTGTAGAAGATCTGAATCCCTACTTAAATGAAGGCTATATACAAGCTTACTTTCGTGAATGGGGCACCGTCAAATCATGCAAGGTAAAGACTGAAGAAAAAACTATTGCTTTGCTTTTTTTCCCTACAAGAGACCTATGATAATTACTTTGTGTTTTATACTGGATCTTAGATTAGGAAGAATCCTAACTCTAGGAAACATAAATCAGTGGCCTTTGTGAAGTTTTCTAGCGAGGAAGAAGCAGACATGGCAGACTGGGTCGGTCCTCACTATATTGGTGGAACAGAAGTTAGAGTGAGGCGCTTTGTTACTTTCAAGGTAAGCAAATGATGACTATTTTATGTTAGGGACTGTTCCAATCACAGCCTATCATAATTAAATAATATTTTTTTTAAATGTCTTGCAGGGTGAGGAGGATTCAGAGCAAGAGGTTGATGCAGCCGCAGTTAAACCTCGACCGCGGCCTTCAATGGGTCTTGGCTACATACTCGAAGATCCTCAGTGGTTAGAAGAAAATGAATGAATAAACAAAGCTTTAATCCAAAGTTGACAAGCTTAAGGGTATTGGTTGTTATGTCAGTACCACACATAAGAACATACAGCCTAATGCACATGTATTTATGTATGTATTTCTCTTAGCTGTGAATTTCTGGCTAAACAATTCTTTTTTGTTTATTGTATATATTGTAAATATGTTGCGTTTATGACATTTTAGTTTTTCCTAAATGTTTGTAAAGGACCTACAGATGTCGCACTATAAGGGAAGTTAGTCATGTAGACATGATTGTTGACTTTATGGTAACAAGACAAAATTGTGAAGTTGTAAGAAAATATTGCTTACTGTTGGTTTTCTTTGCTCAGAAATAAATACCAAAAAAAGGCAAAGGATTTGTTCTCTTTTGTGTCGCTGTTTTTCTGTTTTTTCCTCCTATGTTAAATTTCTATTTGAAATACTATTTGCAAAAATCAAAATATTTTTGTTCGTTTATATATTAGTATATATTATTTTGTTGTGTATTATATATAGCAAGAAAAAAAATCATAAATACATTTAAGAAAAAAATACATATCAATTTCAAATCTCTCTGTAAATCCTGTGTACTGTACCGTCTACAAAGAGTTTTGCGTCACGGGTCAACAGCCAATCGCTACGTAGAGCGCCAAGTTTCTGCTACAGCGTAAAAAAATGGCGGAAAAGGACGTAGAAATTTCCTTTAAAAAGGTAGGAGAAAGAATGTCAGTCGTTTGTTTTTAATTGTTTATGCCTGCTTGTTCCCCCTCGTGTTTTAATAAAAAAGCGAACTTCTTTGTCGCTGACTTGTCTGTTTCCACGCCCACCATGTAAACACAGCATGTTTTGTCAGACGACAGCTAACACTTTACATCTAGTTAAGATTATCAGATATTCCGGGGAATAACAATGTAACTCCTACGCCGAATAAAAGACTGGGTCCTAGCGTTTGCTTTAAGACCACATTTTCCTGGACAACCTTCGTTATTTAGGCGGACAGCCTAAATCGCCAAGTTCACCAGAGACGTTTGGTTGGCGAAAACTCGAGAAGGAATTCGAGGGACAAACTTAGCTTGAAAGCAAAATACGGGTTTTGTCAAATGTAGATACGCAGGCAGGTTTAGTTGTGTCTGTGTTACGTTCATTTGTTATTGTCACTAAATCGTGTCTGTTTTGGTTTATTAGTTTACAAAAATGTACTAGTACTTTCTTTGGCCAGCTACTCAGTGGAAAACCTTATGACTAATACACTCTCCCACTTTATGTGCTCTGTTCTTGCACACAGGATACAGTTAGCAAACTTTTGTCTAGTTTCTTCAAAGAAGACAAAACAAAACGTGAGTGGGCTAACTATGCTGTTTTCAATGACTTCTTGTTCTCTTTGTGACCGTGCTGATCAAATGCCACTGTGTTGCAGTAAGCGGAGATGCCACACTGCTCATGGTAGAGATGCTTAAAGTGTTTGTGCAAGGTAAGGAGCTTTGACACAGTTGCACAATATCTGAGACACAATAACAGACTGATAACTGATAACACTCTGAATCTGTTATCTCCTTTTTCAGAGGCTGCTGTGAGATCACAGAAACAAGCCGAATCTGAGGACTGTGACCAAGTAGACATTGAACATTTTGAAAAGATCCTGCCTCAGTTGGTATGTGGCTCAACAGGCCCAAGAAATGTTTTTGTTTGACTTATTTCCGCATGTTTGCATACTCTTATCTTTAGCCCAGATTACAGCTAATACTAAAAATAATAGGATTACTGGGCAAGTTTTTATTTTGAACTTTTTCTTTGCAGTGTAATATATTTGTTGCATTAGCATTTACACTTTGTGTATATGGTTCAAGAACAGCTTCTACAAATCAAAAATCATCATGGGCCTTCTGCTGAACTATCTCAGATTTGCCTAAATAATTTATGGTTGATAATTTGGAAATATATAATGATTGCTGGGTAATTTTATCGTCATATATCAAATACTTTTCAGGATATATATTTTTAAAAATGGTCTATCTACTCACTTCCTTCATGTTTTTGTTTCACACTTTGAAATCTAAGGCAGTAGACACTGCAATAGATGGCTAGTGACTATGTCTGAATGATATTTAGGCATATTTCACAGTGATGCAAAATTAAGTATGTAAAGTACTTCTTAACATGAAATTTTTAGTTGCAAAATTGAAAAAAATGCTGTTTTCATTCAACTTTCATGCTGGATTGAGCCAATATGACAGTATTGTACCACAAAAACAAAAATATCAGTAAATGGCCTGATCCGAATAGAAGAAAATTCTGTAGTTTCCAGATGGTAATCTAATTATAACTGAGAAAATAACTTTGTAAGCATGCACTTTGCGCTGGAGTTTAAAATGCACTAAGTTATGAAAAGCTCAACAAGTATTAATGTAATATCTTTCGTATGTAAATACAGTAAAACAATTAAGAGTAATTAAAAAGGGATTAGTAGCTCATTTCACATGGGTAGTGTCCACCTGGCGTGATTGGTAAGCCGATACAAGAACCTAACTCCCAACGCTAACCCTACTGTCACACCGCTTCAGGGAAGCAGGGATCAGGCGATTGGTGTACTGACTGCCAGAATGAATACTACAAGAATTGTAATATATATGAAAATCCTACATTGTTTAGCTTTTAGTAACTTTTATTTTAAACTTAGTGTCTTATAATTAAACTGAATTATAAGACTCTTCCAGGGCAGCAAGTCTCGAAACGGTAGCTAGAGTAGGCCTTGAAAATGAAAGATATATACATATTTGACGAAATAATTTTCTTAGGTCTAATCTCTGTACCATCTGCAAATTACAAAACTTTGTTCTGTTCAGAAATGATTATCTGCTGATGCTTTTAACTTATTTTGCTCAATCCAGCATAAGCGTTAAATGGAAATTGCTTTTTTATCAAATTCCATTTTTGAGACATAGGATGTTAAAAAGTGTTTTATTTTTGCATTATTGATAAAAACATCTATATACCAATCAGAAATTGTCACTAATCTTTTGCGATGTACATTTGTTATTAGCGTTTGCTCAAATATGGGACTTTAGAGGAGAGCTTGAATATTTGTTGATGTTTTAACTGCCAAATACTTCACATATCAGTCCCAAATTACAGATCCTCCTTTGTTTTGATGGTTAGAGAGGGCGCTGAAAAATTCTGGCTTTTATCTTTAATACTGTAAGTTTTGAGGTCTTTATGCTCAATGATTGCCTCTGGTTTTGATCCATTAAAAAAAAGGCCCGAAAGTAGGTGGAATTGCCTTTTAGAGAAGAAAAAAAAAATCCAGAAAACTATTTGATATATGAAGCTGAAATGTTGCAGCAGTCAATATATATGTCCACACTTTTAGGCAAATTGGAGATGGTTGAGTAGAAAATATTGTAAAAATGTGATGATTCGGTAATACAAATCTTATCTGGGGATATGTATACGAAAGCCTTAAATGTGTAGATGCTATGAGAGCTATCGTTATCTCAAATGTATTTAACCTCTGTACAAAAGACTTTTATGTCTGCTGTCTGACAATCATGTATTTCTTCAATTTTCTCCGACACAGCTTCTGGACTTCTAGCACAGTGATACCACAAGATGGAGCCAGAGTGCTGCTGAGATGTCTCTCGATCAACAGTCCCCCCTTCCACAGTTCCACCAGCTAAAAGTTTTCTTTTTTCAGTATTACTCCCCAAATCTGAGATAACATTGAGATTATGTTTTTATTTGAGCTGCATGATTTTAGCAGGAAGCACCATTGCAATCCGCACGCTACCACGCCACCACCAATAAGGGCCACCTGTGCTCCTGTGTGCAACAACAGGTGCTTCCAGCATGCTCCATGGCGCCCTTCATCAAAGCCTCCAGGAGCAGTTGGAAGCAATTAGAGTAATAAGGGAAGCAGCCAGTCCCTTAGATGATGACAAGTGCCAGGAAAAAAGGAGTACCCCCTCCGGCCACTTTGAAGTTCCCTTTTGCTGTCCTGCGATGTTTAGTTAGGGGAGGGGGGGAGGGCAAAGGGGACCTCTGGCACAGGGGGAAAGTTGAATGGTAGTGTGTGTGCACGTACGTGTGCGTGTGTTAGCCAAACACGGCCAGAGACCACACGCGTAGATATTCTATTTGAAAGGAAACATAACAAAACACATTGGAACATGGTCCAAGAAGAGCAGGGTGTAATTCTGAAGGTAAATAAACAAAAGAGGCGAGTAGTGGAGGTGCTCTCTCTACTTTCATCACAGCACAGGGAGGGGGTGGGTGGGGGGTGAAGCTGGGCCTACAAGAGAGAGGGTAATGTGGGGTTTTCTAACCTGAGCGGCTCTGGTGGTTTTCCACCAGTGGTGTGTTTGACCAATGTGTCCTCGCTGTGAGTCAGCATAGCTGTACAACACCTCACAGTATTTATTTGTGGGGCTCTTGGGCGACTTACGAATGCTACTCACTTTTACAGCTGGAACCAACTTAGGCTAAAACCAAGAATCCAGCCCCGAATAGGTGTTCAAGGACACGACACCTGGAATTTGACCCAGCATCTTTTTAGTAAGGCTCAGGCTGGATTTGTGTTTCCCAGGGGTAACTTCCAGACCACACTTTCTTGTAAAAAAAAAAAAAGAAGAAAAAAATCTTGAGCACAGCTTAAGTCATCACCGGAGGAAGAAAAAAATTTGTAAAGGGTTTCTTTTTGTGCTTAGCCTTTGTGGAGATTTACTCAAATTGAAATGGATCTTTCCCAACAGTTGATTCTTGCGCACGAAATAAAAAAGATTACTATCTTGGATCTGTCACTGATTTTTTTTTTTTTTTCACTCCCCTCCTTATGCATCTTAGTGGAACAAATTCATCTGAAGTCGGTATTATTAAACATACGAAAGCAGTTAGGACAAGAATGGGGAGGGGCGTTGTAGAGAGTAATGAGTTAAAGCTTTTCTTGATCATACATTAAAGGCAGGGAGTGTCGACAGCCAGTCCAGACGCTTTGGAGAAGCTCCGCAGTGAGAAGCTTTTCCCAGGAGATGGAGACTGATCTGTCTCCAGCTCCTGCCTGGTCTTTGGACAGCACTGCACGTGGGATCGGGCACTCGGCATGGCTTAAATACAACCACAGTCATTGTCAGTAGAAGCACCTGTGACTGCCATTAAAGATCTTCATCTTTTTTGTTAAATTTGGCAAATTAATTAAAAGTTAGTGTGACTGTTAATGACAAAAGCTCACCCATTATGATTAAATAAAACTGAGGTTATTACCTTTGTAAATTTCTAGGAATGCCTGATCTATGTGGCTGTCTACTTTAAAGAGAGCTGGATGTTCACATAGCTCTGATAAGTTTGTGGTTTATGGTAATGTTTGTCTGGGGTGGAGTTGTCTGCATTTGTCTAAAGTGTCCCTGCGAGAGTATGTCAGGATTATGTCAGATTTTTCTCCTTAATTCTCCATTTACTACTCGGTGGTGGTTTTCTTCTGTTAGAGTGACACAGCGTCTCCATCTCTCCAAATTTCTGACATCTCAAAGCTCCCTTCTTCTGAGGCTCAACGCGAGAGGCTGTGACATGTCATCATAATACGCCCTTTTCTCTCTGATTGCTGGCTTTTTTGCGATGGCAACATTCAACTAGTCAAAGGGTATGAGCTTACATCAAAGTCAAGGACTTACATGGCCCATAAAATACTCAGTTTTACCATGATTATGTGTGTAAAACCATTTAAAGTGCCAAGTAGAACATTGCCATTACTAATGCTGCAAGTCTTAACCCTTTTTAGGCGGCAGACCTTCAGCTTTTTTGAATCTGGTTAAACATTTAGTCCTGAAGATGTCACTAAAGAGCAGAAAGTCGAGAATCATAATCCAAACGTGGCGACAGGTGTTATCTGCCTGTTGTCAATTTATTTCATCTATGCATGTTGGGAGGCACTTGCATAAATGAACATGTGACGCATTGCATCTGTTCTTAGATGTCTGCGTTCCTTTACTGTATGTGCTTGCATGGATGTTGTGCTTC
Source organism: Etia nguti (assembly GCA_015106755.1). Lineage (NCBI taxonomy): Eukaryota > Metazoa > Chordata > Actinopteri > Cichliformes > Cichlidae > Etia > Etia nguti. Next base: position 21,939 of record VUQG01004118.1, read on the forward strand.
ATCTGAGGCTGTGATAAATTAGGAGACAAGAGGCCCTTGTGGCCCCCTCGTGGGCATGAAACTGCCTAACCATGGAGGAATGCTTCAGAGGACACAGAGTGGGAGCATTCCTTTCAGATACCCCATGGGTAACTCTCACACTCGTGAAAAGTTACCAGTGTTTATGGTGCTGTCTGAAAAAAACAAAACACGGTAGCAGGCGATTACTGCGTGTGCGTTTTACAGGAAGCGCGCATGTGTGTGGAGGCAGCGGCTCTGCTGACTGTACATACTGCTGTGACATGTGGGTTTCTGGGAGGCCCCGGGCCTCGCTAAGTGGCCACGGGCCCGTGCTGGGGATGATAAGAACATACTGGGGGGTTGAGCCACTCGGGCGCTCTGCTGGGATCACTTCTAAATGGTTGTGGCGCTTGGCTGTTAGTCTGAGGCTGAAGATGGTTTGCTGCTGTGCTCCGTGTATCGGCTGGAGCTTTGGTAGCCACAGGGGCCCTAGGGGACGGAAAGGATTCTTCCGGAACCAGTGAGGTGGATGATAAGGTCAAAGACCTTGGCACGCAGCTGGACAGGGAATAGGGAGCAAGAGAGATGTACAATTAGGCCGGCGACAGGGTTATTTCTGGAGCCCTGCGCTACTACCTTCACTACATTACCCCCCTCTTCCACCCTAAGTCTTCTACTGTCTGTGTCCACCTTCCTCCTCTGTGTGGTGGCCTACCCGGTCTCTGGATATGAAATAACAACGAAGTAATCCCCTTACATAACACTGCACAAACTCAGCGAAACAAGACCATTTAATTAATTTTTGGAGCATCTAAAAATAAAGAAGCAGTTCGTTTGAGGTGACGTGCGGGAGGTGGACTCATACCCCAAATGAGCTGCTGAGGAGCAGAGGTCAGCGGAGAACTCTATTTTTAGGTCCCATCAAAAGCGGTAATATAAAAATACTCCAGAACTGAGCCTCACGATATGTGTCAGCCATGCTTAGAGAAGCAGTAAACCTGAAGGTCACGCACTTGGAATGATGAAAGGGCCGATGTTTGATGATATTTAAAAAGAAGCCAAGTAATGACCAAAATCTCTTTAGCTGGTGGCAGGTGGCACAGTGTGAGGTTGGCCTTTGTTAGACTTGTTAAAAGACTTCATCAGCTGACATGTGAAGCCCTCGGCAAAGGGCTAATATTTGCTACAATAACACCAGAAATGTGGGCAAAACTGGTGAACCGCTGCCCGGCTCTGACGTCCAAATTAAAACAAAGACAAATATCAGCCCATTGTCCCGATGTTGTTAGCATCGCACGTCTTCATATGCGACTGGTTCTCAAAAAGCTCAAAATTGAGGGAGGCCAGCGTAACGAAAAGTTAAGGCTATGTTAGCTTTGTGTTGGGTCAAAAAAGTCCGTCTAAAGTTTCCTCCAGAGGCCAGCGTGTCGACTGTCTGTCCTCACAGTGGTCGGGGGCACCGGAACTCTAAATTAGCCCTGGTGAGTCAACAGGACAGCTTTCATGTAGACAAGGGATCATGTCAGATTGCAGGAGAGGTCAGGATCTAAGGGTTAGAGGTCAGGATGCAGTGTTGGTCCCTGTCTTTAACAGCTTCCTGTCTGCCATGCTGTGCAAACCTGGGCAGTAATCCCTTGATACAGGTTCAAAGTAGGGAGATTGTCTCCGTCTTGATATTACACTGATGCTCAGGTAGTTTTTTTCAGCAATAACAGTGAAGTGACTCTTAGTAAGTGACCAACGTATAGATAGAGTAGCATAAAACTTCACACATTTTGATTTTATATTTATTGTATAAGGCCCTTACCAGGTGTGTGTGGCACTTTTATTTTAAATTTGTTATTTATTGTAGACTGTTCTATTTTTATTCTTTATCACAGTGCTGTAACATAAGGATTTCCCTTCAATAGACTATCTATCTATCTATCTAGCTAGCTAGCTAGCCTAAAATTGTCCATAAACAGCACCTGAAATCTGATAAAGAGCATTTTGTTTTAAAGTATATGCCAATTTTAGTGCCAGCAACAGCAGTTTAATTTTAGTCACATGATTTAAAACAGCACCCCAAGAAGAAGAATCATACAGTAGTAAAACTGGGATAAGGTTTCGCACTCACTATTTACTGTGATTGACTGCAGTAAAAAGTGTAAGAATAATGCTTGTCAGCTTAAAGGTGTAAAAAAAAAAAAAAAAAACAAAAAAAGG
>VUQG01004118.1:25037-40629 GCA_015106755.1 Etia nguti
GCAAAAAAAAAAAAAAAAAAAAAAAAAAAAAAATTTTTAATATATATATAAAAAAAAAAAAATAAAAATATATAAATATATATACAAAAAAAAAAAAATTAATAAAAAAAAAAAAAAAAAAAAAAAAGAGGCTCTCCTGGAAAAACAACAATAAATTTGAAAGGGCTTCAAAGAGCTGGTGCTCTAACTTTTCTGTACATAAAACAAAAGCACCGGCAAGTTCAAAAACCACTCAAATGCTCAGCCCATCGTGAAACAAATATCTTGCGAAACACTGAGAGAGACAGAGAGAGGTGGAAGGAGACGAGGAGAGAGATTTCTTTGAATTTGACTTTCTGTATAAAGGTTTTATGGTGTCTGACTGGAAGACTCCTTTCTCTTTTATATTCTCTCACTTTGTTTGCAGTCATTCTTAATATGGTGATATTTTCCTAGAAAGGACAGAATTGGCTGAGAAAGCTCCCTATTTGTCGGCACACTTAAAATCTGTGGGTTCCCCATTTGTTCTAACAGCTAAAAGCACAGACTACTGCAACCAGATATCCTGGAGGAGCAGTTGGATACACTACACAGGCGGAGGAGTTTCAGGACGTACATCAGTGGGAGGGCAATATCCTGCATTCTGATTCTGTCAAGAGGCACAGCCATGACATGTGTGAGTGCCCAAAGAGAAAAGGCCAGGTGTCCCCGGGTCCCCTTCCATTTCGTCCAATCTAAAGCTGATCTTACTAACTAACAGCACCAGGGATCTACCACCCCTGGCACAGGAACCTGAATCACTGAGCTGTGGAGCTGTGGAAATGAGGAATTAGATTACTTACAATTGCTCCCTAGAAAAAGACAAAAAAAAAAAAAAATGAAAGAAGAAAACAGGCGCTTTAATGTGGCATTTCAGTGTTACAGCAGGATGTTAGATGTTCCAGATTCCCAACACTCTGGATCTAACCATGTAACTATACAGTCCACACTACTGCCTGTCTCCCGTTTGACATTTAAATAAGTATAAATAAATGTTTCAATAAGCTGAACTGCAATGCGTAGCAACAACAGTTCATCAGGAAAAAATATATTTATAGTAAATTATATTTTATATTAAAAGATTTAAATAAAAATGAACAAACGCAGCTCAGACTTGCATAAAAGGTAAATATACCACTACTGTTATCACACGCGCAAGTCTATAAATAATCAAAGGCTCCAGATTTGGTGCCAAACATTACAGTCGCCGCAGAGAGGGATGCTGACTTTAAAGGTTTTCTATTTTTTAAGCCTTTGTTATGTGTTATTGGGGGGAATGGGCCAAAGCCGAAGACCTTTCTAAGGCCTTCAGTAAGTCTGAGAATGGATTTAAAAAGATCCCAAAATGATTTGAAGTAAATCGAGTGCCATCAATTTTAAACTGTCAGTTTGTCCAGTACTGGCCACTTCAGTAAAGCCAGGCTCTGCAGGTGACTTTTAAAATGGATGCAGTAACAGAAAGAGATTGCAAAGACCAGGAAAAATCCTTTGATGATCAGTACAGGCTAAAGTTGTTTGAGAAGAAACTCACACCAAGCATGCTGGTGTAAATCTTACGGTTTGGGGTCCTCTCGGTCTGGGCATCGTGCGATCATTGTTTAACACATCTTGCAGAGACAATAGACAATATTAGGGCATCTGTCTGAAAGTTGAACTTGAACAGGATAATGAACAGCAAAATGATGCAGAAAGTTAATTTTGCATGCAATCAAGCAGCCAAAATGTTGTTACTGCCATCTTTATAACCAAGTACAAGACGATCAAGTGAAATGTCTGTTGGAATGTGTAAAGAAAGCTAAAAAATTGTTGTGAACCACAGTGATAAAAAACAAACGAACCTGAAGATAAATGTTTGCAGTTTTTGCACTTTAAATGAGTGGATAACAGATTACAAAAAAACTGCAACTGTATGACTTAATATTAAAATAAAGCAGAGTGTACAAAACTGTCGACTGTGAATAATGATAAAACTACTCCTACTAGATTTTGATAAATAAACTAGTCTTGTGATATATATATAAATAAGCATCAATATACATTTTCGCTCCGCTGAGGTCACGGGTAACATTTTTACAGAAATTTGAGTCTTACGGTGCGGCGCTGCTGACCCAGCCAGTCAAAACACAGAGAGGACTGGACGTGCTGTTCACTGTGCTTCTGAGGTTATGAAACCTTGTATTTGCTGACGGCACCCCTATCTCCTTCCTTCATCTTTCTTAGCTGAAGAAATATTGTCACAATATGAAAAGGAAGGTTAAATGCTTAAAGCAATGTAAAACCACAGCCACTGCTGATGCTGACAAGGGAGGCAAACCTTGTTCATCCACAGCTAAATAAACTAATTAAGTCTATCTTATATGACTACAGACGTGATTTTTTTTAATGGAAAAACCTCAAAACGCGGTAATGATAGGGATATATAAACATAGACACGGTTGATTGCCAGACTTCCTTTTGTGATTTCACAGTGTGTTCGAAGTCTGGGTAGAGTTAGTGAAATCGTACATTGCCGCACTTTCTCGGAATCAAAAACCAGTGATAAAAATCTGCTGCATGAGATTCACAGATACATCTACCGAGAGCTGCACAGGCAGCCAGGCCTCTAAAATCTCTTACTGTCCTCTCAAACCAGCTGTGTTAACCTCTGGGTCTTGTTTCCTGTGCTGCCGATAAATATGGCCTAATTACTCTTCAGTGAAACTGTTGGGACAGATGTTACAGTTGCATCCCTGCTCCTCGCCGAGGTACATATTGATGGTTCACAGACTGTTTACACGCTTCTCATTCATCTGTGCTATGGCCATTCCCAGTTGTAGCCGTTTGCCAACCCAAGTTTAGTGGTTTACATAGCTGAGCCCCTCCAGCATGTGGAGCCCATGCTCTTTACCCTCTGCTTGTTTCGTGACTCCATGCAAGCAAATAAATACAAAGTGAAGATGTATGTTCAAAAGTAATCCATAGAGGAGTGGGCCTCGCGGGCATGGGATCTAAACAGACTCTGATGACTGTATATGTGGAATGGATTAAACAAGTGACACAGAACATTATACTTTGATCTGCTAATTATAACAGAAAACAACCTGGAAACAAAGCCGCCGTGATCTGATTGACCGCATTACCTGCATTTTCCACATTGCACACATTGAAAATATCCAAGACATAAATGTTGAGGTCCAGCAGGTTATGCCCTTTGTTCTATTTGATTTTTCTATTACAGCGGTTACAGATTCACAAACAAAACTGTAATGATTCTTGAAAACATCCCTTAACAGTCTCAAGACTGCGGATTTTTCTTTGCCACTCGAGGGCAGCAAACAAGCTGTGTGCATGTAATGAATGCGCTGGCTTAATTACACATCCAGCAGTTATGGATAAGTGTCGCTGGCCACATGAGGACTGTACGGAGAAATCAATGAGTTTTAGCTCTGTTCTAAGCCTTAACTAACTTCTGATAGAAGGTTCTGGCTCTTTAGCTGTTATTGACTCAGCTGTGGGTGTCAGCTATCACTGATTGTGTTTGATAATTTTTTATTTCCTGTCAGCTTTACTGATATCAATTCAAATAACAAGTTTAAAGAACAGAAAATAGGGTTAGGAATGAGCTGAGACTCCCTTTAAAGTCTGCATAGACTGTATATAAAAGATGTAAAGATAAACTTTCTGGACTCTAGTTTTTGAAGTGTCAATGTTAATATTTTTGTGGGACCAAAAAGTAGCCACATGTACGCACGAGGGAGGATTGTTTATGAAAGTTCACCCATAAACTGCAGGGCTGCTATGCACAGACACAGAGAGCTGCAACTTGAGCAAAGTGCAAAGGAGGAGACTGATAAAGTACTAGAATTTCAAATACCAAAAATGGTTTTTGCACCAGGGTGCAAATTCTGAATAATGATTAAACGTTAATTATCTTATACTCATGAATTTTTCTTCTTCCAGTGGCAAAAGAAACATTTGATTATTGTTGAGCTGTCATTTTTATCTTCCAAAGATTGTACACTCCTCAAAGGAATTAATACCTGCGCCTTGGTGATGCCTTTAATTGCCATTTAGCATTAAGCTGGCTGAACAATAAAACCCAGGCTGCGGGGATGTTGTCAGGTTTAATGAGACCCTTGGTGAATGAGGTCTGCTGTGTCGGCACCACCAAAGGCTGCTGACTGAATTCGCCTCCAGTGGACCAGAGTGGCCCTGTTGGGATTTGATGGGCTCAGGGAGCACAGACTGTCCCCCCTTTCATTGTGGGGGTGTCAGCGGCCGCAGTGGCATCAGCAGCCCTTGCTGTGCATGTAGACGATCAGCGCATGGAGAGAAGAAACTTTTATGAGGTCCAGGAGCAGCTGGTGGTCGTGCACAACACCTGATTCCAAAGAGTAAAATATGGGCCATTTTGTCCCATTGGCAGAAATCAAAGAATGAGAACATACAGTGCCAGGCACAAACAGGCACAAACAGACTTATGGAGACACTGACATGCTACACAAAAGAGAACAGAGCCAAAAAGAAAGAAAGAAAGAAAGAAAGAAAGAAAAAGCATTAACAACTGTGAACTCTGGGCCCAAATTTAAGAGGGCTACATGGTTCACAGTTTCACATGGAGTCCTCCGCCTTCAGACCCCATTCCAGTTACTTTGATTCTTTATTCACCAATCCCCTCTTTTAACCCCCACCTCCCCATCCTTAAGTCCAGCTGATGGAGGCTCTTTTGTCTAGCAGCACCCAGGCAACAACATCAAAGAGCTGCTGGCTGACTGAAAAACTAAACTAAACTAAAAACTAAAGAAATCCCTGAGGGAATGGAGATATTCAGCACCCCGGAAAGGGAAGCAAAAACTACATATACAGCAGGAGAGAAAGAAAGAAAGCAAAAAGAAAGAAAGAGAAAGAAAGCTGTCGGATATCCGTCATCATTAAGTGAATACACAAAGGTGTGGGTTGGGTCATTCTCAGTTTGATGACAACAATAAACAAATGAAAAAAAAGACATTATACTTTGCATAAGACCTTAATGACACTTTCTTTGTGTTGGATCATCAAAGCCCATTAGGGGACAGAGAGAGGGCCTCCACTGCCGTTCGTGACCACTTCCTCATTCAGTGACAGCTGAACTGGAGGATAGTTGGATTGTTGTGCAAGACAATGTCATGCTTTTGGACTGAATGCTTTGCTTTGATCTTACGGGATGCCCTTGAAGCTTCATCACGGGATGATATGTTAACAACCTGTCTGGTTACTCCAGTTTGATTCTTCACCTACTTCCCTGCCAGTCGGAGCTCCAAAGGAAAGGGGACAGTGGGAGGGGTAAGGGGAGATAAAAGTCTTTCATCTCTGCCCCCATGTGGGAGCCCTGTAGAGTTTTGCTCGGCGTGGCATCAAGCCTTGTCTCGTACCCACAAAGTACCCGCCAGTGACACACTGACTCCAGAGCTTGGCACCAGGTCTTCAGTCAGCACTGAGCAAACCCTCTATTCAGCAAGATGGAGGAAACACAACTACATCGGGCCCGCAGCTTATAATTAAAACTCCTTAGCCTCAAAGAGCACAGCATCTCCATCTTAATGGTAGGCTTCAATCCGAGGCATTGGTTTAATACTTACTCTGCGTCCCATCAGATAGGGATGAGGACATAGTAGGAAGGGAGACATTAGGACTACAAAGAACATGTGTCCCATCAAGGATTAGAGGTTCACTCTTCCCTCAGTAGCCTAATTGCTGGATTGGCCGGATCAAAATCACTTCATCGAGATCAAGGCCACTGTCTTCTTCTTGTCTCGCTACTCTGTTGCACAATAACTCAACAAAAGCAGCGGAAAACCAGGGGAGGGAGCGAGGGTGGTGGTGGTGGTGGGGGGGAGAAACCAGAAGTCATGGAGCATAGATGAATGTAGTTCATGTTTAGAGAGCATGTTGTGTGATTAAGGGAAGCCCACATCAAACATTGTGGCTTAAGAAAACCACCAGTTGAAAAACAAGTTGCTTCTTCAGTGCAGAGCAGCACAGACTGGAGATGCTGTTCAGAAGGGAGCCCAGCCCAAAACTAACCCGCCTGTCTGTCTTTTGAGACAAACAGGGAAATAAGAGGCATAGGTTTGCAGAGCACCAGGAATTTGTTCTCAATGAGAGAGCAGGACGAAGCACAGGCTTTAAGCGAAGTGAAATTTAAGGATGTAAACATACATGAATTTAAATCACGACATGCCATAACTTGTGAACTTTCTATGAAAATGCCCAGTTGATAGAATTTTAGATGTAGAAATATCAATATCATTTTAAAAAGCAGCTTCACCTTTTGCCCAGTGCTGCTGCATTTCATATAAAAATGTTGATGTTCCAAAAAAATGGCTTCATGTACATTGTTTTGCATAACAGGAGACGGAATTCTTCTCAAGCCTTTTATTTGGCTTAATATTTCTATATATTTGGACAAAACCTCAATGCCCTCGCGGGTTCTCTCGTACATCCGTGAGAAACGCGAAATGAAAAAGATGGATAACACCCCCTTTTCCCACAGAGGGAACTTGCCTGGACAGAAGAACGGCAATGTTGTGGCCACATGTGTGATCTTGTTTACTTACGCTTGCCTTTTAACTGCAGGAATCTCGTGATCTAAACAGCGGCATGAAAAATTATTGGCATGCGTTTGATTGGAATGGGAGAAAGTGCGTATGTGTCGACCCGGATCAGGTAGAACGCCTACAGGAAGACGGACATAAGCGATGTGTCTCCTGCTTCCACACACACACAGAAACACGCAAACTTCAACAGCCTCTTAAGCAAAGATATGTTTATTTTATAAACCGCAATCATGGAAATCTCCCCTTTAAACAATAAACTTCCAACTACTTCATCTCTCTCCTTGCCAGGACCACATCAAACAAATCCTAAGGTCAACAAGGGTCAGCAAAAGGATTTGGATAATGATGAGGCTCAGAGAAAAAGACTGAGGGTGGTGAAAGAGAGATGGTAAAAGAAGGGGAGGGGAGCTGATGGGAACCAAAGGAAGAATGAAACTGGTGGAGAGAGGAAAGGTGCAAAGGCTAGGTCTTGTAACGACAGACCCCTTGATTACATTGTTGCACAAATAAACAGGCCCTCTGCAGGCTCCCTGGAGCCCAGCTGTGGTGCAGGAGAGGAAAGCTTTCATTTCAAGGGGCTGAGGTCGAGCCACGCAAGTCTTAGGATGGGGCCTGACCATCTACCCACACCATCTCCATCAGCAAGTCAATGAACAGAGCAACAGGGAAACATCTCATTTAAGGAGCCCATTGCTTATGTGCCATTTCCTGCCCTTACAGATTGCCTAGAAACACCGTCAGGGTGCGGATTAATAACTGTCAGTCTCTGAGAGCTACAGAGAGGCACTCTTTAGGTTGAAAAGAGGAGAGAAAGAACACTGCATAGCTGTGCCTTTTGATGATGATGAGGGACCATCTGTAAGGGGTCAGATAAGTTTTGGAGGCAAGAAGCTGAGAGAGACAAGGTTCAGATGCCCTTGAGCCACATCTGCAATCGTCTTTCATTCACCTCCGACCATTACAGAGTCCTGGTCCTCTCTTCTCTCTGTGTCCTGCAGCTATCAAAGCCCACATCAAGGCATGCCCCTGCCAAATGTGTGCCCCCCTATTAAGGGGCCATCATCAGATAAACAAGATAAACAAGCCTAATTCCTGGCAGGACTGATCAAAAGACTCAATGTTAACCCCATGGCCAATTTCAAGTAGGCAAAAATCAAACACAGATGAGGTCATATGGAAATGGGCACAAAAAGGGACAGTGAAGAGGGCGGAGAAAAGAATGGAAGTGGTTTTGGAAGCAAGTATCCCCCATGAATTGTACCCTTATCCTCACAGGAAAAACAACATTCCAGCCTTTCGCGCAGCCGTGCGCACCTGTTCATCGCCACACATCAACAGCAACAGACGGTGAATCCCTCTGATACGTCTTGGAGGTAATACTAAGGGACGCGCTCCAAATTGTAAAACTCATCTTGGCTGCTCGTAGTGGGAGCAACAACTTGGCTGCACACTCCTGCAAAAAATGATACATATGCAACCCTCCATTCTTTTTCTTTTTTTTTGGATTTCCCTGAAAAGATAATTGCGTCACACAGCCCAAACATTTGCGTATATGGTGGTTTTTTATTAATCTTTTAAAACTTTTTTTCCAAAGCTCTTATGTCATTTCTTCTATAAATCACCCTAACCCTTCCCAGACTCTTCCCAGAGCCACACATCAAACAATCAAACAGCTGACTGGGCTTGCCAAGTATGAATACAGTTTTTTTGAGTTATTCATTGCCATCTACACATTATTTTAAAAGCATTGTTACATAAATACAGGACAAAACTGTTTTTATTTTTATCTTTTCGATGGGGTGTCCACAGATGTTGTGAAAGCAGTGCCAAGCAAGTGCTGAGAAGATGTCTGCCTTTGCTCGTGTAATTAGTTCATCAAGCTCTCTCAAGAGGACCATACTGAATTGTAATCAAAAGATTAACCCAGAATAATCAACCCCCCCCCTTACCCACCCAATAGGACCACCCACAGAGTCTAGAGAGGAACGTGAGACTGGTCGCACGTTCTGCTGCATGTTCTGCTTCTCAGCAAAAAGTCAATGTAAGGGCTGAAACAGAAACAAGAGAGAAGGACACTCACTTTCAAAATCTGTCCCTGACTTGACTGACATCGTCTTGCTTTGTTTGGCGTTAAGTGATGAAAGCATCTGCACCACAAGTACAAGTTCTTAGTTCTTTTTATGGATCCAAGATCACAATTTAACTGCCACATCACAGATAATTCACTCGACGTAATACTTAGGTCACGCTACCACAATCTACTCCATGTCATTGTTTGTGTTGCAGGCTTATCACATAATTGGAAAAAGTAGCTTCGAGCAAAACAGCAGCTTTTCTCTCAAATGATCCTGATAATGATAGGTCTGGTCTATATTTAGCGCTTGTCTCTCTGAAAGACCTCTGACTGTCGTAGCTGGAAGGGAGAGATGTAAACAAAGCTGGCAGAACTCAGACAAGCATGTGATGGCTGAACTGTGCTGCCTGAGATACAAACCACGAAGGCCGGAATCAGAGACGAGCGGTGGTGAGGGTGAGGGGGATACGTGAGCTGCTGGTTGAGGTTTGCGGTTCATCTTAGAGCTCTGACAGACGGAAAAACCCCACGACAGACCAGCAGCCTATGCTGTTCAGGATTGCCGGTGATGTTATTTTCATCGCAGGCCAACTCTGATTGAGGAGATCTTTTTAAGGATCAATGTGTCAAGTGATGACTTCAGCTCACATTTTATGGGGTTAAATAATAGGAAAATGATTGCATATTAGGAGTAATGCTCATTTTCCTCTAAGTCTGGGGTGTTGGGTGGAGGTGCTTGCGGTAGGTGCTGGGTAGAGGGCAGACAGACCCAACCCAGTTTCCTTAGTCCTGACTAATTAAAGGACCACAACTCATCCAATTTTTGATGGGTTCAAAGAAACCTGAGTGTCCTCTGCTGTAATTTCAAATTACTGATTTCTGTTATTAATTATACATCTTAAGCGCCTTTGAAGAATGCTGCAGACTATCCTTCATGAGGAAGACATAATGTCTGGTGTATGTATAAAAGACTTAGAAAAGCAACGAAGCTTCCCTTCATCGGCTCCAGGGAATTATGGCTTCCAGGAAAATCAGCAGGCCCCGTCTTATTGTATCATTATTATTTTTCTTCCTTGGTTTTTCAAGCAAAACACCCGTGTCTGACGTTAGTGTATCATTGTCATTTCAAGAGTAGTCTGGAAGCAGAGCAGGGGTTGTGATTGAACTCTGAGATCTGCCCCGGAGCTGTACTTTGAGGAAGAAACCACGGAACCACAGATAATGCTTTACAGTCCGCTAGTCTCAACTACTGTCATCAGATTTTCACTTTGTAAGAGACTTGAAAAAGATTGTCATTCTTGGTTCCTCCAGAGCAAAGGACACTGCACTACTGTTAAAGTGAAGACGTACATCCCAGAGCATGAGATTTATGCAAAAAGTCAAAGACAATGAATAATATGTATAAATGCTTGGAAACTGGGCAACATGTAAGACACTTTACTTAACTTGCAAAATGAAAGTCGAGCTCTCCATGATATGATATGATCAAACTATAGGGACATGAGAGCGAAGAGAAGATATTAAGACCTTTCGACAGTGCTGGGATCATCTAGGGCGATCTGGCCAGTATTACGGACAGAAAACAAAAGCATCATAGTGTCAAGAACACAATAAAAATGAAACCACCTCTGTTGACTTGTTGAAGACTAGGACGGCACGAGACACAAGTTCAAACACCACAGAGTCTCTTCCTCGTCTACTTTCCACTGGTGTAAAGAGTTTTCAGGAGACAGGGAACGGCATCTCCCTTTCATCCTTCACCACAGACAAACATAGACACATAAAAACATCCATGTTGAAAAGTGGCAATAGTCCTTTTAATTCCAGACAAACCCAGTGTGTAGAACTTAATTACAGAACGGGGGCAACCCAGCCCTTTTGAAAATTACACTTACAGTAAGACCTTTGAAGCAACTACATCCTTTATCCTATTTTCCTTTTGTTCGATGCTTTGTCTCTTGTAAAGCATGCCATTGACTACTGTGGTTTCTAGTGGGTCTCTGTCTTTTCTCGTCTGTCTCCATCTTTGTCAGGCATTCACTCATCAAAGGCACATCTTTTGGACACAAAGCAGAGGGCACAAATATAACAAATGTCTGTGTGGCTTTTGGGCATATTTTTATGTAATCAATTATTAACACCAGACTTGGAATTAAGCTAAATTTTAGCAATCAATGAAAAAACAAAAACGAAAAAACAAACTCAAAACTGCTTTTGTGGCAAACAATCATATGAAACGGTTGGGGTACACTTTTAGTAGCCTTGGTATTGACTGAGTGAAGAAGTATTGGGGAACAAAATCTGAAGTGAATGTAATACATAAATCATCTTTATCTTACAGCTGGCCTTAATGCAGCCCTTCAGTTTGTCCTGCGTCTGCAACAAATCATTTTAGCTCTTCAATCTCTCTTTAAGGTAGCTTCTGATTGCAGGCCGATCGTAAACAGAAGTTATAAACTTCCTGTTTAAACCTGATTTGACCACCAAGACCATATAATGACCTCATTGTCTGAGATTTTGGCCACGTTTAATATGAACATTTTTAACAGTGTAGAGTACGGTATACCCTCTTTCAATTCTAAGCTCTTATGTATCAAAACATAATAAAAATCATCTGGTCCTTAGCAGGTCGTAAAATGTTTTCAATTTAACCTCATATGAAAAGTAGCACATATTGCACTGTGTCATGTTTATTTAGCAAACGCTGAACTAAAATTCAGAAGCAGCGTGTGAAAATCTAAGTACACCCTCGCTGCTTCTACAGGAATTGAGCCACATGCTAAGAATCACATGCCCCTGAATCATTGATGCAAGTGTGACCACCTTTTTGCAGTTTGCTGGTCTGGAGAATTCAAATTTGTGTTAACATCATGCCAAGAAGAAGCACATTGGAAATGATCTTAAAGTGTCAACTGTTCACATGCATCAGTTTGGGAAGGGATATAAGGCCATTTCCATACAATTTGAAGTCCATCATTCAACAGTGTAAGACATCCAAAAGTGTCAGATATTCAAAACAGCTGCCAATATTCTCAGGAGTGAATGTCCCAGACAATTCCCCCCAAGGTCAGAGCTGCAAGAGCTGCATCTCTACACAGCTACAGGCTCAGTTAGCATGTTTCAAGATATTACTGCTAAAAGTGATTCTATAACCTCCTGAAATTCTTAATTTAATCATTTAAAGCCCTAGTAAGAACCAGGTGATTTTTGTATAATGCCCTCATATGTAAATCCAGTACATTACTGCAAATACCCGAAAGCATGGCGAGTCCCCTTTAACTTTTTGCTGGCTTGTTTACAAAGCTATGGTGTTCTCAAAAATTACCCAGGTGCTTCTTTACAAACTGCTCTAAGTTGCTGACTGCCAATGCAAGTATCGCAATCATCCATCAACTATTTACTCTCCACAAACATGTGGGAAGTCATAAAACTGCGCTTAAATAAAACAACTTCAAAGGTGAAGTGTAATACCATGATGTAATGACCCAAAAATGAAAAACAGACTTTTCCATTTTGTTTGACAAGAAAACTGTTGTATGTGAATGTCTCATACAAGTTAAAGATTTCCTCTTCATTAGCTCACTAGTTACTAGCATTAAAGATAAAGCAGAAGGCCCTGTGGTTGGATAGGAACAGCAGATCTGGCATTAAACCTCTACTTAAAGCCATTGTAGTAAACCGCCAGAACGTGAAAGAGACATGTGTTTCACTCTCATCTTTCTCTCAGGCAGCTGTAGGTGATGCTCTGCCAGGTATAAGCTGAGGTGTTGGGTTCACCAGTAAATCAGCGTGGTCTACGGTGATCAAACGCTTGTTGTATTTCCCACACTTTTATGTAATCTCATAAAAGGCCGAGAGCTCTGATGGACACAACCTGCCTGCCAAGCCAGCTGGGCCTCCCATACTCAGCACCAAAGTGGGTATAGTTCAGATGGTTTGGTACTCATGTTAGACTCGTGTTAAGGAGGAGGTGCCCTAAGTAAAATCAGATAGACCTTTGTCCATGATTTTCCATTACTAGAAAAGTTCGAACACCCCTGACTTACTGTTTGGTTTAACCTCCACTAATTGAAGTCACTGTACTTCAGCACCATTTTAAATGGAATTAACTCACAAATTATATGGCCTTCCTTTGTGGTACAGCCCATCCATAAAGTTTGTTTCACTTTGTTTCACTTTGCCGTTCAAGGCTGGCTAATAGAGGAACAACAACTGCTGACACACTACCATCGTGTAACCATAATTTTTTCATAATATGGTAAGGTATGGCTCCAAAAAACATGGCAGTGGCTAAAACGCTAACACTGAAGCTTCAAAATGTGAAGTCCAGCAACCAACGGGAGACATCATGGTGGCCGCATGCGGCAATATACGGGTAAAGGTTAGGGAAGACAGTGAGCATTCGTGCCAGTAAAACATGAAATGCGTGCCTGAAAAATAGGTGGCAGAGAGAAGATGTGCAGCGTCTTTGTGAAAGACTAATAAAAAGTCTGAAACTACTGCAACTCACAACGAAAGAGACAAACATCAAAGTCAAATGACTGGCTGTTTGATCTCCTCAAGTTTTTCCTCTCTTTTTAACTTCACTCTGGCCTGTTTACACTCTGGTCTTCATTATCCTCATTTGCCCTTAAAAATCATTTAAAATCTATCTGGGTCTGAAATATGGTGTTATGGGTAAAAGCAGCTTTTCAGATATAGAATAAGAGAGAAGTGCACAGAGTACAAAGCATTTAGCAGCCATCTCCCACCAAACTGGACATCTTATCTAAGGTAGGGTGTCACTTTTAATAGAGCAGTTAGGTAGCTTCTCTGTTCTGTTCTCAGCCTCCAGGGACGTTTATGGCTTGCTTTTTGACAAATGGTCAGAAGGGAGATAAAATGCTTACACACAGACTCCGTCCTCAAATAAAATAAATCAATAACCATAAAAAGGCAGATATTAAAGTGTTGGACAGCATCGCATTGGGAATAAAACTAAGATGTTGGCTGCTGTGTAAAGTCAGAAACGGTGCAGGCCGCACACATCACCAATAAATGAATGTTGGGTGCTATTGTGGTCAGAATGTATCAAACATGCTGGTAGGCCAATAAAAAATAAATATACAGCACTGGCAGCTGTGAGACAACTCAATCATAGCTTTCTGAGATTTGGCCAGGTTGGCTTCCTCTCATGAAACATTTTCCCTGCATTCAGTATTACTGAAATTTTATCGGGATATCTGCCTGACTTCATGGCTAGACCGGCTTCGTGTTTGTTTATCTGTGCCGTTGTGTGTTTTTAGGCTGTAGGTACTTGTCAGATGTGCGTGTATATGAAACCTCAAAGAGACAAGGCCACTTGTGCCCATGGCGTGCGGTAGAGCTCGTGACTGTGCCTGTTTAACTCCACTAACAGAGCACCATTCCACAAAGCCCATCACGCAACCCACAGATGTCCCACAGAACAGACAGGACTGTGCCGCAACCAACAAGAAGCAGTAATAACACCCCCCTGCCTCCAATCGGAGCACACACACACACATGCACACAAGCAAACAAACACATACACTGAAACACGGGGGTCTACTGGGCTGCATTCAATCTTCTCTAAGATGAAATGCAGCTTTAAATTTGGCGAAAAACAAAAACAAATACATAATAACATATTTCTTTATAAAACTGTTGCGGTATTTATCTATAAGTACAGTTTGGTATTTCTGATTTCAAGTGTTCACAATAAAAGTCACTTTAATACAATAAAGGTGACTGAAACTTGAGCATCAGATAACACCCCCACATTACATCATGTAGTCTGCAGAACAGGTTTTCACAGGGACTATCTCATCTGCAGAAAGCCATTCAAACTCACAGTCAGATATTAAGGTTGTGAATATCAACAGAAATGGGTAAAAAGAAATTAAGGAATTATTTATTTATTCAATAATAAATAAATATAACTAAATGAATGTTGAAGAGATCACTACACAGCAACGTAGAAACTTGAAATAAAGGAGAACGTCCCAAAGTTAAGCTAAAAACTGTACAAAAGTCTTGAACCACCCCTCATTTCTTTACGAACCCGGAAACCTTGGAAGAAGTTTGCTTCCAAGGATGCAGACTTTCTTGTAATTGTTTTTAAAGTGGATTTGACCAATAGTTCTCCAGGCCTGAAGGTCTTTCAAAGTTTTTTGCCGGACACTGACTAATTTTCCTTTCGCCTACCTAACTCAAGGGATGAAGAAAAATTAGCAAAAATGTTTTATGATGTTTTTAAAAAATATCTTTGAGCTCTTTATTATTATTAACCCGGTACGAAAACACATAACACGTTTGTTCCCATTTCTTTAGCTGAATCTATGAAATGGGGCTAAAGTGTTCAGGCTGTGTTGAAGAATAAAGGTGCTAATTCAAAATACTGACTTTCAACCTTTTTAGAATTGTACGAACTCTATTTTTTCCTTGTATGCTGCATTTCTAGTTTTGTTTTTACATGATTCAGTAAATCACCGCACTGATTTCCCAATTACCAGGGTTAGATCAAGACTGTTTCACAGTACTGTACATAGGATCTATTTAAATCAATTATATTTTGCTTTTTCTGTATACTTTAAATAACAGTCAGTTGTAATAAACCTAGAAACTTAAACCTCCAAAAGTTGATTCTGTTCATCTGGACGTAGCGTTTTGTGGGAGAAACGTTTCGTCACTCATCCAAGTGACTTCTTCAGTCTCAGCTGACTGCAGGTTTCCCCAATCTTATAAACAGCACATTTGCATAATGACTGAAACCAGCCCACTGAAGGAACAATGGGCTGGGAGGTCAGTTCCTTAATCATAACAACATTATCATCCTTCCGGCAGACAAGGGTAGGTGCACAGTATTGCTAAACCAGAAAGACTATCATGAGAAAATTTTGTCACTACTCAGTGATGAAAATACTTA
>VUQG01004120.1:0-12282 GCA_015106755.1 Etia nguti
CTGCCAATGCAGTGAACAGCAAGGGTACAAACCAGTATTGAATCTGTCAGCAAAATAAAGTGCATGCTGGTGAAATACTAGACCAGCATCTTGAATCAGAGAAAATACTTTATATGACTGCAGTCCCATTATGCTGCTGTTTGTGCTATTCTTTTAGACAAATGTGGAAGAAAATCATCTGTATTGGCTATAACGATCATATTTCACATATTTAAGTGGCTCAGTTTTTCCAGTAATATCGGGTTTTGGTATGTCTTAACAAATAAAGCTGTAATACGGGTGCTGCATGAATTAATTTCCAGAAGGCACAGGAACAACATCTGTTTAAAAATTAGCTCAGGGAATAGCAACTGTCTGGCACACACAATGGACTGAAAGGACAAAGGATGACAGCACTTTGTAATGCTCATTCAAAATAAGATAAACTAAACACATTTTTTCCTATGTGAACAAAAGAAGTCTGAAGCATGATCTGTCCACTCATGTGCTTGAATAGAATCCTTTGAAGAAAAGTCCAAAGGGTTAATCTGATAGACGGATTCACTTCCCAGGATTACTATTATGAAAAAAAAGACAGTTAAAAGGAAAAGAAGGAGGGGAAGCAGAGAAGCTTACAACGTGGGTGGATGTGTGGTAGAGTATTAGGGGCACATTAATTTAAAAAAAAAAAAAAAGAATTGAAGGTTTTTTTGTTCATCATCATCATCATTATTATTATTGTTTATTATTTTTAGGATAAAGTCAAAATTTTGAGAAAAAAATCTAAATGTGGCAATTAAAGTTTTAAACAGCCACCATGTACAAAATGCCTTGCGTAGATGAGTTAGTGAAACAACTTGATCAGCTTTCATTTTCTGCTTGTGATACGACATACCCCCTGTTCACTGCAAGAGGGTGTAACCATCGGTATCCTTGCATCTGTCCATTGCCAGCTACATCATTTTGCATAAATCCGGCCAACTCTTCCAACTTTGTGTGTTTTTCTCTTTCTGCACCATCTCTTTAACATCTTTAAACTTCTCACCATGTTGTGTACTAAAAGAGAAATAGTTTCCTTGTTGCTAAAACCGATTCTTAAGTACGACTTCACCAACTCATCTACATAAGGAATTTTATGCAGGGAACAGCAGTTGTTTGACTTGAAATGGCAGCTTTAATCTCCACATTTCAACTTTATTCTCAGAGAAAAACAACTGGAGATGTATTCTCCAAGTCAACCCCTGTGGACGCATGCAGGTGCACACACACACGATCACAATGATACTAATCTGCCCTGCTGCCGCCACAACTAACAGGTGCATTCAAAAAATGTGTTCAATTAAAATATATGAACTCCTTAAAGAAAAGAAGAGAAGAGATGGGAGCTAAAACTCACTGTGGACTTTCTGTACACACAGGAAGCTCCCCAGTTACCACACAAAGTGGTTTTCCAGCCTGTCACACAGATTATTCACCGGATTCACGAGGCGCATAATTATCAGTGACAGTAAAAACCTCAACTGGTGTTAGGTCCACAGAGAGGACGGCCACCTCACCTGCTGAGGTTTATCAAGTCATGCAATGCAATGCAATGCAAAAAAAAAAAAATCGCCCTAATGGATATAAGCCAAGGAATCAAACTGCAATCAAATTGATCTTGGACTTAAAAAAGTAAATAAATAAATAAAAATCTGCCAATGGGACGATACAATTTTGTGTGGCTCGAATTCCTCACTGCTAGAAATAATAATAATAATACTTATAATAATAATAATAATAATAATAGTGAACCTTCAAACTACAAAAAAAATGAAGATTTAAGCAATTTTCCTTATTGCAACTCGATACCGAGTTATTTAAAACAGACAAAAAGACTATCTGCATTTTTCCTAGTACATTTAAAGCTTCTATAAAATACTCTGCAACACACATACAAACACACCCACAGTGCCATTCGGCGAAGCCAGTAGATTGAAGTTTAGAAGCCTGTGATAAGTGAACAACCTGCTCTAACACCTGAGCCACAGCTGCCCCAAGTGCATGTGAAATTTCAGTAAATGCAGTGAAAAAAGAACCGCAGAAATGGCTTTAAATCACTTGTGAAACCTGTTGAAAGTTTTCAAAATGACATGGACACTGAGACTTGATATTGGAGTAGATTAGTGCATGCACTTCAGTGGCCTGTTCTCAGTGGTACATCAGTAAAATGTGCCTGATGATCACCAATACAAGCAAGACAGCACCTTCCTTTGGAAAACATTGGTAGATTGTTGATTGCATTGCTTTAAATGATGGCTATTTGATGCATCTAGATCATATATTAGTAAAAACAATGTGTATGTTTTGACCAACCACAACCTTGATCAAAATGGTAAGAATATCCACACTGAAGGAGGTTTGGAGGAAGTGTGGCGAGTTGATACAGCTATACAGTTTGTTACTGCTTTGTGAATAAAATGTGTTAAAATTGACACAGCATCAGTATAGGGAAAAATAATGTGACTTAAATCCAATGTGATTACTGGGGAGTCTTCAAACATATTGTAACAACTAAAAATAGTAAAAACAACAACAATCAGACCCTAAAGAGTCTCTCTGACTGTAATTTGTTTGATTTTGGCTGTAAAATAACGATACGATTTACCAGCTTAGTAAGAAAAGGGACAAAATGATTTCATGCAGTTGCCTCTCGTGCATTACCTTTACACAAAATCAGCAGGTTGATGAGTCAGTAAATGAGCAAGTTTTCTTACTCTTAAAATTTGAATAACAAACTTGCTCTTCAAGCCATTTGCTCAAGATGCTCAACAAGATTATCTTTTGATGTCATTTAATTGAAACAATTTTTTTGTTTTTACAGTGGGGTGTGCTGTACTTTAAAAGAGAAGTGCGTGTTTTGAAAATCCACGTCTACACTAAGGGCAAACAAGACACAAGGGAAACACACAGCCCGATGGAGAACATGATGAAGAATAGACGCAAAATGAGGGTTTAAAAACACATGAGGAGATTAGGGCAGAGTGGACACACTTGGGAACACAGCTGAACAGAATCTAGCTAATGAGGCAGGGGGAAGCAAACCTGAACACAACACACATGAGACAATAAAACAAGAGGTAAAATATACTGAGACCAGGACTAAAACATAAGAACTTGACAGAACTAAATATGAAACCAGATGGCAATGGAGACAGGACACAGAGAGAGCACACGCACATGGGAGCACGACTGGGGAGACAGAAAGGGATCATAAAAGATGATAACTAAACAGGAAACAAAGGAAATATTATACTGAAAGAACTAGTTATAAAGCTAGAACATAAATCACATCTTGAAATCCAAAGAAGCAAATCAAGAACTCACAGAAAACTCAAAACATCCAAAAAACTCAAAACCCCGGCTCAACGACCCATGGACCATGACAAATGGATGAAAACTCGAACAGACCAATAGTTACTTG
Source organism: Etia nguti (assembly GCA_015106755.1). Lineage (NCBI taxonomy): Eukaryota > Metazoa > Chordata > Actinopteri > Cichliformes > Cichlidae > Etia > Etia nguti. The sequence goes on from VUQG01004120.1 coordinate 3,440, forward strand.
CCTACTCCTTTTAAAGTTTGTATCATAAAATAGATCATTTTGGCCTCTTCAATGTTCAGAATTACCAGCCCTGCCACTGTTTTTCAAACACACTCAATAGCCAGCATTTAGTTGCCAAAGATCAAGCCTCTGTGAGCTGGAAGTTTAAAGCAGAAATAATGCCAGTTGGAACCAAAATGAGGTTGTGCAGTGCCAACTATAAAATGCAGCTAATACATGTTTCCCTTGGAAAATAACAGTTTTGAAACATGTTTTGTGTTGGAGGAAAGTCTGGACGGAGTGCAAGCCTGTGTGACAATTTAAGCATGAATAATCACCACAAGCCGGCCATTAGAACAGAACTGGTGAAAGAAGACTATTATTGCTCTATGAGTGCATTGAGAACTACTGCTTTCATTATTAACAGAGTGAAGAACATGAGTTTTTTGCAATATGGCTCACATACCACTGTTTTTGCATATTTTTTCCAATTTACAGTTCACAATACTGCTAACCCTTCTAGTGGGTAGATTTGTGGATTTTCTCTAGCTGAAATAAGAAGTGAAGGCTAACATTTCACATATTGAACTGCATTGTTTTTTCTATCTAGGCAATATATCTAAAATTATTTGGGGAGGATCAGATAAAGAATTGCACATCAGAAGACCGATGTCCTTTATTTCTGAAGCCCCTACAGCTAGGCTCAGTTAGGATATCAGAATATTTTTTCCCCTGTGCACAATCAATCTCTTACAATAATAATTATTATAATTGTAATAATAGAACAAATACAGTCCTACTGCCTAATCTGCCCACAACCTTTCTGTGGCAGAGGGCTTAATTGGTTTTTCACATCACTGATCCTCAATTGTTATCCCTTGAACCGTGAAGATCTTGTCCAGACACAAACTAAACATACACCTCAATTAGCTGCTCCCTCTAGCTGACCAAAATACATCCTTTTCAAAGGTGCACCTGGCTTTTATTCAGCTGGCTCTGAGTTTCTGTTAAAAAGTCTTTCCGACCTCTTTTTGGCATGCTAAAAAAGCTCTTCATGGGATCTGAAAGGTTATCTTCCTTTAGGAAGAGCTAAAGCAGTTTAAACTCCAGTGAGTGAAATCAGACGATGTTATGATTCCCATAAAATGTTAAATATGTAGATTTATGACCTGAAAATGTAACCTTTGTCAGTGACTCTTAACTTGGACTCCTGAGATAAACATTGTTATTGCATCAGTGTAGCTGGTCTAAAGACATGGCCTTACTCCTTGCTGAAACTTTTTTATCCAGATTTCATGACCTGAATGCAGGACTTCAGACCCTCTCTGATAAAACTGATGGATGGATAAGAAAACTGTTGTTGTAGTTCACTAGCATGGGCAATGATGCTATCCCATTACTGGATGAGTTTCTGAGCAAAAACAATATGTCGAAAGCTGACAAGTAGCTTGTCATCAGGGCTCACTTCAGCAGAATACGCGTGCAGTTTCATGAGTATTTTCACTGAGAAGCAGATAGTCGGGTTGGATTAGAAACCCTTTTGCAGCTACAACTCTAACACGAATGCCAATTGAATTAGAAAGTCAATGATTGATGTGGCAGCCGATAAGGCTCTGAAGTGGAGGTTTGCAGAGAAGCCATTAACTGAAATTTTAGATGATGGTGCAAGGTGAATACAAAAAGTGGGTTTGCACTCATAAAAATGTGAATGAAAAAGGCAGAACAACAAAAACTGGGAAACCCTGCAATGCTATTCAGTCTTTGTGTGACAGAAAAAAATTAGCCCAAAACCCCACATTTTATTGGGTTTTCTGAAAGTTTGCAGTTATATTTAAATCACAATATATGCATAAGGAACTCCTAAACTTTGGCTTTTATCATTGTGTGGATTACTGCAAAAATATATAAGGGGTTTGGATGCATGTTCACCTAAAAGAAGAAAATCCTCTCCTCCAATCCACCATTTTTTTAATGGATTCCTGCCTGAAAGCCTGTATGAAGATGGCACACGCTCACAAGTTTAAAGCTTATCCCCCTGTCATTCAAAGGCATAGTGATGGCACACAGGAATTCACATTTGACATCAGTAGGAGAGGGAATACAGTACAGGAAGATGGTGCACTTTACAAATATTTTATTATGCTGTCCATACAGACAACGCAAAGCAAAGAGGTCTGTTCTTTGTGCTCTAAAGAACCTTGCATGGAGGGTAACAAAAGATACCAGCAAGACGTCTTTCACTGTGACTCTAAAATCATTATTTACCAAGAATACAAATAGAGAATATGTCTGGGAATATGGCCTTGCCTTGCTGTTGGCAGATGTTATCCTTCTGAGTTTTACATGTGGAAGGTGCCAAGGCAGACAGAGAAAATAAGCAGCAAATACAATGAATACAAAATCACTCTGCTGACTTTTTGATAACACTGCTGAACGCAACACACACACACACACACACACAAAATTGCTGGCAACACTTAGCTAAAAGCAACATAGTTGTTTAAAAAAGATTGATCCACTGTGTACCCCTGCAGGGAGCGCAGAGGTGCAACTCAGTACCATCATGTAATAGATACACTCTTTGTGAGTTGGCTGACTGTCAGATGTTCTCTGTTGATCATCTACGTATCCTGCTGTGCAGCTTTGACAGTAAAGACTCTACCCTGAGACAAAGCTGAGATTATTGTAGCACACAGCTGCACAGGGAAACAAACCTGTGTCTAACCACTGCATGTACTGCAGCACTAAGTGATTTTTCTCAGCGCAAGAATCAAGAAATATTTACGATGGCTTTGCGTGATTTCAAATTTGGTAGTGCATCTGCCACACAGATGTGAGAAGATGCATTTCTTTGATTTCCCTTGTGACTACAGCGTTCACGATGCCACCATAAATCCTGCCCGGCAAAGAAAAATAATAACGCTGCCAACACGTAAAGGGTTTAGCATGGCTGCTCAGCAGATATTTAACCTCTGAAAGACACCTTGCCCCAGGTCAATCAGGTTAGTGAATAAGGTTACACATCCGCCCCTTTACAGGAAATCGCAAATTACCTCAATACTCCCCCTCACTGATGATTTATAGCCCCGGGCAGAGTAATGAAAAGAAAAATGGGGTGGAAATTAATGTGCCAGCACAGAGCGAATGACAGATATTAGCAGCAACGGTGACTGGTTTAATTTTTTTTTTTTTTAAGAAAAGCGCTACTGCTGAGTAACAACAACTAATAAGCGAATAAGAAACCAATTTTACTCAGTCCACCTGCTTTTATAATTTAGGACTCTGTGTCTTTAAGTGATCGTGGCACTCTATGAGTTCATTAGAGTCAGCGGTCGTCTAACAGCCATCTGAAATAGCCGGAGACTTGGGGGACCTGTGCGTGACAGCTTCCTCACAGACATAACTCAATACATCTGACTTCTTTGGCACTTAATAAAGGTTTATAGCACCAATTCTCCATCTCTTCCAAGGAGTTATGATTACAGTGACAAATGTAGTTGATCTTTCCTCTTTTCATAAGCATGCTTCATCCTGAGAAGTCTTTTATTTGGTTATCAATGTTTTATAATCAATCAAGGATATAAAATGAATGGATATGATTGTCGTTATACAATAACGGCGCAGTAGGACAGATTATATATCATTCCCTCTTACACTGCGAGTCAGGATAATCTACCGAGGTCATACTCTTGCAAACTAGAGCCAGCCCAGAGTAGATACATACTGCATACTAAGAGGTCTGCCTACTGGGGAAAGACAAATGCTTTTGCTGCTTTATGCTCAATTAATCTGAGAAAGAAACCCTGCATTGTTTTGTATTTTCCCCTGACGGCAAATGCTACAGTGAGAAAAGAAACTCTGAAACATGAGGTTAGTCAGGTGACTCTCAGAGGATGTACCTCTAAAACCAGCATGTTGACCAACTACAATTCTAACTATGGAACCACATTTGAGGGAAAAATCGTGTTCTGTAAGTATGTTTGATCACAAATAAAAATATCAGTCAAAGACACAAAAGAAGATTTGATCAAATTCATCCTAAAAATATTAAGCTCAGCAATTTAACCAAAGTTGTTGAGATGTTTCAATGAAAATCAAAACATTCTCAGTCCTGGAACTATTAATATCTGTACCAAATATTGGTAACACTTTATATGTATGACCTGCATCTAAGGGCCGCATTCCCCTGTAATTAAAAGGAATATCAGGGTATTTTAATTCTAGTTATCTACAAATACTTAACAGTAGGTTCACTAGAATAAAGTTAAAGGAAAAATAAAATAAAAATAAAGGAAACAACTGTAAGTACATTTAAGTACTGTAATTTTCATGTATTGCATAACCTCAGGTATTTTACAAGAAAATTGACATATATTATAGTGCAAGTAATTTTAAATTTAACATTTTCATTATCCTGATGTGCATGACGATGTTCTGTTATTAAAAATGTCCTTTTCTCTTATCAATATAAAATTTATAAGGACTATTCTCCCTTTCTAACTTAGAAGAAAAATAAATATCATAACAATTTGCAGGCCTATGTGACTTTACACTGATGGAGTCAAGTGTATCTTTTTTTTCTTTTACAATTACTGTTCAAAATTACTGTGTAATTACATTGTAATTTCAAATGAAGTATATTGAAATTCCATTTAATTTCAGGGGGAAAACACTCTTAGATGCAGACCATATTATAAAACGTTACCAAAATTTCATCCAACAGTTTTTCAGTCTGGACCAAAGTGTTGCTCTCCACTGAATGATACCGACGTCACATGAGCCATGACGTAGCATGACTAAAAATAGAGAAGGAAGATCATGAAAAACAACATTTGCAGGTGAAAAACAAGCACCTGGAGGTGGTTTATGGGTCCAAACCGAGTTTTCCCTGACACAGTTTAATCAGACTTCAATTTCCAGCTCTGGATTGCAAAAACACAAGAAGGCAAGTAAATGAATAAATGATGGGCATTTTAAAAAAGGCAGCTGTTTAGACTTGTGTCTCAGTCCGGCCTCCCAAATGTCTCTAAAAATGTGACATCACTGGGTCATCACTTGACGGTCTTTGGCAAACAAATGCCAAAAAAATGTAAGGTGTAGTTCAGTCATACAGAATGTTTTTATGTCTAAAAGAAAAATACCAGTCACAATATACAAACAGACCCACCTTGAGACGTATACGTATCGTATTGCAGTCCCTCAATGGATTCAGTTTCAGCGTCTCTCCCAGGTTGTTGCAGCTCGAACTTTGCTTCTGTAGCTCGCAGCATACACACACTCCATCGCTGTCAAACTTGAGCTGGGGGGGTGAAGGAGAGAACACACATCCGCACTCATGCATGCATGCCACATACACAGAAACACACAGACACACACACAAGTCACACACACACATGCAAACAAACACACACATACACGCACAAATCAGGCCTGAGCTTGGTTTTCTGATGTCACTTTTTTCTGAAGATGAGTGACGAGCGACATATTTACCCCGACATAAAACATATTCTCAGTTAAAGGACGTGTAATCAAAAAGTTTGATGACAAAGTTCACACGTGAGACACAAAACGTATTTCGCTGTGATTGAGGAAGGCACCTGCATATGCATAAAGAGACAAAGGACTGTGAGATATGATGAGCTTCCCAGTAAGGGACAGCAGTAGAGCATACCTCTGCTATGTGTCCCAGATTGAGAGAAAGCAGGACATGAACCCAACAAGTATGGGTTAATTACATTGGGGAAAGGAGATGAAGAACATTAATATTTCAGTCACGACTGTGGGAGGGTCTCTGGGGAGCCACATAAAGCGGTGAAGTTGGTGTAGTCGGCTGCTCCCACTTGCATAAGGACAAAAGCTGCTTATAATGTGGAAGCGCTCGGGTTAGTGGGTTGGGTGCTCGATGAATCACCAGGGGCTGCTTCAGTCATGAAAAAGATAGAAACCCCTGGTACTATGAATTGAATTAAAAACAAATCAACTAGGAATCTCATTATGTAAATCTGTATGATGTTTTGATTGTCTTGTGAAATGGGAGCTCATCGTTTTCTACTCCACTCAAATACCTAAAGATACTTCAAGCTAAAAGCCGGTTGTGCTCGAAAAGTGCTAATTCATATTTCCACCCAGATATGTCCGAGGTAGAGATATGACGAGATCAAATTTTCACTCCGCTGCTATCGAGGCCAAAAGAAAGCATGACATTCATAGAAATGCTGGAAAAAATGAAATCGGGTGAATGCGGTGTGATGGTGGTTACAGCTGACAGATCCATCACCATCACCCGAATGTCATAACACCAAAAACGTAAAGGACATCAAAGCATCCTAACATAAAAAAAAAAGAATGGACAAATGTCTCAGATATATTCAGATATACTACAGATATATATACTACAGTGAGGCTAAAATAAAGCACCAAAGTGCAGTGACTTAATCAGGCCAGCCACAAACTGTAGAAACACCTGTGAGTCAAAGTGCTTGGCCCCACAGGCTAACAGAGCAGTTAGCTCAGAGCGCTTAAGGGGGAGAGGAGCAAAGAAGCTGCAGGAAGAGAGAAGACAACAAATCTGGAATTATATTAAAAAATAAGTCCTTTATGGTCACACTAGGGAAAACAGTGGTTGAAGACTGCAGCACAGGCAAAATTATGGCGACAGTGTGCAATAATCTCGCAATCTTGTTGCCATCGATATGATTGCTGGGAATGGGTGGGACTTTGCATTAAGACGGTGATAAAATGGTGAATACGGTGAAGTCAGTCTGTTATTCGTTTTGCGACGGAATAGGGTCAAGTTGGCAGTTACGTGCTATCTCTTTCTGATGTGATGACAAATAAATCAGTGAAAGTTGCAAATCTGTTATATACAAAGAAATTCACATAAACTGCTTAATTTCATCGTCCTGCCAGAAACCCGGAGGTTTGAAACTTAGATTAGATTCACAAATTCTTTTACAAATAGTGACGTAGATGCTGGTAATTTAACTGCAAAATGATATAGAAGCTCACCAACCTTAATTTTATTTTATAAGAATATAACCAGAATGAAACCAGCGTTGAGTCCCCTGTTGCAGACGAGTTGCATTCATCACTGCAGACTGACTCCAACTGATTGCAGTGTGTTAGCAGTCTGTCTGTGTTTATAAATTAGATCACAATTATTTTTAAACATTTACCAATCTGTCTGAGAGTGACTGCAATTCGAGTCCGATGCAGTGATTATTTGGAGACAGGTTGCCTCCCACAAGGACACCAGTGATCAAAAGTGGCTGCCCAGAGGTTGAGGGTGTTGCATGCTCAGTAACTACTTGCAATTGATTGCCAAACGTGAAAAGAGTTTATTGCAATCCCTGGGCAACCACTGATTTTTAGCAGTCACAAAGAGTTTGCCGTCCTATTTTTACTTTCATGTGAACGAGCCATTAGTTAGCCATAGCTGTGTGCACACTCAGGCTGAAGTCTGGTAGTTCATGAAAAGTAAGAGTTGCAACAAACTGGAAAGTGTGACCATAACTGTGCTGGTGTTGGATTATTTCTCTGAGTATCATGTGTATTTTTAAAGTGATATCAATTTTTCACTTTTAATTATCTTTCAGGAACTTTCCTCAAGACATTCAATAAGTCGAGTTAGAAGTTCTCCCAGCTTTCACACCTCTGCCCAGCTGACCAATCAAAGCATTAAGTAGATGTAGACGTCAGGACAACAGTTTGAGAAAGTTACACAAATTGCTGGTGACGGCCGCTCCACCAATTCTGACATTAAAACATTTGGGGAGAGGGAATTTCCAACAAGAAGTGACAAGCGCTTCTGGTGGCGTATTTTGGGCCCTTTAATGTATCTGTATGCTTGAACGCACCGTTACAGTCGGGGTTTCTCACCGTCTGCTGTGTTTGTTTTGACCTCACTTTTTAAAAATGTCTCCCAACTTTATCGGAGTGAAACAGAAAAAAAAATCACTGGCTTTCTCTTTCAGAGTTGTTTATCTATTTTATTTTAGCTCTCTGTGATTCTGGCAGAGATGGATGTGTTTATTGGGAGCCATTAGTCATCAACAGACAAATAGTTCAGCTGACTTTTGGTGCTGACTCAGTCCTGCAGCCTGTTTGGAACAGAAGCGCTGCCCGTCAGCCCATCGTGTGCTCGCATTCGTAGACGTAGGCTCACATGCAGACAACACATTTCTATTAGTCACTGATGCCTTCGCTCACTCTTCATTAACCCTTTCGACCATATATATTGTTTTCACTTTTATTCGCAGCTTTAGTGCATACCACTACAAATGTTAGTGATAACATGTCAATATTAAGATCCATTACTCATTATTGACTGCTAGTGAGTCAACTCAGGTGTTCATTCTGGTGACAAGGGGTTATGTAGAATTCTAGATATGAAAAATGTTGATTGGCTGCTCTGTTTGGTAAATATGAACTATGGACAGGCTAGCTAGACATACTATTCAGCAAATGTAAGTTTTGATTGGATGTGATGTCTGTGTGCTCTGATTTTACTAATTTATTCATGAAAACAAGAGCTTTTTTCTTAATTTTGTATGAGTCAAGTTCAATACTAGGTTCAATACACTGTCTAATCAGTACAGATCAGAAACACTGCATCATTTCTTCCAATTATCTTTAATTAAGTTTAAGCCTCCAAAAATGATAGCCACATTAAAAGATTAATGTCTTTTTTGGAGTGTACTGCAAAGCTGGAGCATGCATGGGCTAAGGTCCAGTTGGTCTCACCAGCTGACAGTCTTCCAGAGAGTTGACAAGTTGAGCGTTCTGGCAAGAGAGGATGGAGCCCGCCAGGTTTAGCATCACACAAACTGCAGACAGCAGCATGAAGAATGTGATCTGTGAGAAAA